>JASDQU010013363.1:299126-354968 GCA_032191745.1 Picea mariana | reverse complement strand
TATTTATCCCATGAAAAGAATAGAAGGAAATCTATTAAAACTTCAAAAGGAAATTGAAGAGGGTTTATATAGATATAGAAGTGATCATTATTATATAGACTATAGCCATCTTTCGGATAACACTAAGAAGTTTCTTAGGAGAAGTCTAAGGCACATCTTGAAGTTAAAAGAAATGATCAAGGAACAAGAAGAGAGAAATAAGACTCAATTAGAAGAAAAGTAAGAAGAGATCACAAGACTAAAAGTTGGAAAAGAAGATATGAATGTAGAAGATGAGATTAGCAAAAGTTTTGAAACTATTGTCCATGTCAAGACCCAAATTGAAAAAGCCAAAAGAATAGAGGAACTATTGAAGATTCAAATAAATGAAAAGGAAGATTCATGTTGCAAATTAGAAGTTGAAATTGTTGACCTTAGAAAGAAGGTAGAGAAGTCAAACAAATTCTTGAATAGTGTTGAGACCCGAAATTAACATCCCCACTACCCTATTATACTCCTCATCTATACCTTTTTGGCTTACCTAATCTTGGGTGAATGAAAAGAATGCTACCATTAGCCATTGATAAGGTCATAAGGTAAAGTGTGATTAATTCATGCATTTTATGGTTTATTGAGCTAGGAAATTAAACATTTCATGTACTAATGCTTCAATTTGCCATGTATAATCTTTGACCTCTAGATAAATCTAGCCTTCCTGTACCATCTCAGCCATCCAGTACTTGTGCACCAAGACTGCCATTGTCTGAATCCGGTACCAAGCACATCTGGTACTGAATCTCACCTATTGTGATCCGGTACCAATGACCATGGACTAACGTGATCCGGTACCACCATTTGCGCACTGTCATGATCCGGTACCACCATTTGCACACTGTCGTGATCCGGTACCAATATAGAGAGCCGAATGTACCAAGTTTAGTCCAGATCACGCCCAAGACAATTGTTGGATGTTTATTTTCTTTAGCAAGGCTATGTTAGAATAGTTTGTTGATTGCCTCATCCTCATGCACTTCATGTCATGAGGATGAAGCTAAAAGATGTAACCGAATAATTAAAATTAACAATTGACTGATTTGCAAATCATTTCACCTCCTTGTGTTTCACTTCTAAGACTGTTAAATAGTCGTGGCAAGGATGGTGGAAGTGTGGAGAGAGTTAGAATATTACAGCATGTGAATCAGCGTGTTATATTGCAGAACATATACTGAGTGAAGATTAATAGAAGGACGTCATTTATCTTCATGTCTTAATTGTCTATGATTAAATGTGAGTTGAGTTGTTAGCATAAGTTCGATTCTATGTTTGAAATTTGAAGGAGAGTAATGTGTGGGTTGAAAGCAAGCTTACTGTAGACTCCAGTCGCTAACCTGTTGAAGCGGTAAGGGCCCACCGCCCAAAAAAGGTCAACATCTTCGTAGATTAGTATTAGCATTTGTTTTTAATAGTGTAAATGTTAAATTAGTTGAAGCTTTAATTCTCTCAGATGATAGCAGTACAACTTAGAGTAGGATTTCCATTATATGATTGCTTAGAGATCTTTACTCACTCTGCTTTTGCATATGCTCTGTTTTTATGAATTTGATTTTGTTTCATAGACATGATTGTTGGCAGCATTAGTTAGACATATCTGAAGGAGAACTAGTGAAGTTCACAACAGCACATTGTGAACCACAACATACTCAGTATATTGACTGTTGAACTACCCATGCTATGTCTTGATGATTGATGTGTGATTTCCCTTTCAAAAGTGTGGATTGCATAGTTAGTTTTTTGGGTCAAATAGCAGAGTTCATCTATCAAACTAATTCCATGTCATACTTGCATGTGCCATAATGGAGTAGATAACCTCTCTGTGAAAGACAACCAAAGTGCATTTCAGTTTGTTATTTTGTTTTATTTCCAGCATACATAATTTAGAATAGTTCTATACTCATGACATTATAATTACCTTTCTTACTGGTGTCTTGTAAATCTGTTGATTATGAATCCTAGATTGATAATTAATGAGTGGATTATACTAAACATATAAGCAACACAACATTTTGGCGCCATTGCCAGGGAGTTGCAAAAGGTAGGAAGTGATTTTAGCTTAGATTGTTTGCATAATTTTTTAATGCTTTTAAAGGTTGCTTGAGGGAGGAGGATAAAACGTTTAAGATTTGAGTGAAGAGCCATGCGATCACTAGAGTGGGGTTCTTCGAAGCCAGGTTGCCTTCTTACCTTCTAGATAGAATTAGGATTTCAATTTAGTTGAGAATCAAATTTCCATTTTATGCATAGATATAGAGATAACAAGGGTAGACTTGCAAGCTCTAAAGATTCAAAAACAATCCCCCCCCCATTAATCCAACTGACACTGGTGCAGGAAAAATTCCACCAAGAGAAAATTCAAGGGGAGCCAGCGAGGCTCCATAAGGAGAACCTAAAATGAAAGAATCGACACTTGGGCAGGTAGAACGTGAGTCTGCTAAACATTTAGGAGACACAAAAATTCCAGTTTCTGAACCATCCATCAGTAGAATAGTAGAAGAAGAAGGAAATGCAGCCACAAAGACTGAGACTTTTGGGTTTCCAATCTTGGACATTTCCAGAAACATCAGCATGAAGAATATCCCACTATCATCGTTACCCACTTTCAGAGGTATGTCAATTGAAGATCCAGATTTATTTTTATTCGAATTTGACATATTATGTAGAAGCTATAACTACTCAGACGATGCCCAAAAACTTAAGCTATTTCCTGCTACAATAAAATATTCATCCTTAAGATGGTTCATGAGCTTAGGAGAAAATACAATCCTCTCTTGGGATCAGATGAAAGACACATTTTAACGGAAATACCAAGACTATTGTAAGGATAATGCTAAAAACGACATTTTTAAAATGCAGCAAATAGAAGATGAAAACCCTGAAGACTACCTAGAAAGATTCTTATACAACTATCATAAGTCAAAACTATTCACCACAGACCCAGCTGTAGTAAGACCTGTATTCTTGAAAGGTCTTAGAGATGACTGCATAGAAGTTTTAAACTTGTTGAGTTCAGGAGATGTACACCAAAAGCCTTTTTCAAAGATTGTAGATTACTATAGGAGATACTCAAGAGGACAAGCTAAAACAAGCAAAGGACCAAGAGATCCTTTTAGCAGAAATACAAAACAAATCTCAGGGACTGTCACCAGAACTGAATTAGGAAACTTATTGGAGAACTTTAAAATAGACATCTTGAGCACAATCAATAACCAGTTAGATACTCTAAAACTGAAAAAGAAACAAGAAGAAGAGGCTTCTTTAGCAATATTTTTTCATAGATGTCAAAAGAAGCACAGTGAGAAAGAATTCCCATTAAATTTCATAGAAATATGTGGTCTGTGTACACTAGAACACCCCATATCTGAGTGTCCAACTTTGCTTGAGCTACGAGCCATGTATAGGGGAGGAGGAGTCTCACAAGAATAACCATACCCTCCCAGAAGACCTTGGAGAGCCCAAAACCCCAATACATTTTATGACCCTAATGCACAATATCAACAACAACAATGGGTTCCTTCCCCAGTGACCTATCCACAATGGACACCTCAGCAAGCTCAAACTCAACCTTGGCAACAAGGTTGGAGGGGACCTATGTATGGAAATCCCTCTTACCCTACATATCCACAATACCCTGCAAACATTTCCCAATTACTACTTGGATTCAACCCACCACAAATGCAAGCCTTACTCCCACCTCCTATACAACAACAATTTACAACCCCCTTGAACCCTAACTAGCAGCAACAACCACCTATAAATGCCAATCAACAGCAAAACCAAGCTGTCCACAACCCTCCGAAACCAACAACAATCCTTGCCCAGCCAATCCCTAACCCCAATAATCAAACCAACCACCCAGTACAAAATACAGAAGTTCAAACCTTTCCCACCTATGAAATTCAACTATGATCGAGGAAAGTTGTAAACCAATCAGATCCTGCAGTAATAATTCAGGAAGAAAATGATAATCATTCTGAAGAAGAAAACACTCAAACCACCCCTGCAGAAGAAGAGACCTCCCCTCCTATTCCAATCACTTCTCAGTCTGTACGAGTACCCCAACAAGTTAATCTTCCACCCTACCCTGAAAGACTATTAGTAAAGAAACCTGACCCACCCTTGCACAGAGATATAGAAGATGAATTACGAAATGTATGTATAAAAATACCTCTGCTGCAAGCCATTAAGGATATCCCTATATATGCCAAAATCATAAGGGATATTTGCATTAAGAAACCAATAAGGAAGAAGAAGGAACCTCCCCTTGTTCAGGTGGTGGGACAATTATCTGAATTTATTTCTGAAATGCCATACAAATATAATGACCCTGGAAACCCAGTAGTCATTGTTGAAATTAATGGTATTTCTCTACCAAACACACTCATTGATTTGGGTGCAACAATTAATGTAATGCCTTTTGACACTATGCAAAAACTCCAAGTCAACCAGTTAATACCAACCCAAACCATGATAGAGTTGGTAGATAAGTCAATCATCAGCCCTACAAGAAGTCTAGATGATGTCACAGTCACTCTAGCTTCTTGGGAATATCCAATAGACTTTTTAGTCATCTATTCTAAATCATCCTCCAAACCAGGACACTCTGTGGTTCTTGGCCACCCTTGGCTAGCCACAGCAGGTGCCTTTATCAACTGTCGGTCTGGTGAGATGACTATATCTAATGGCACACATAGCCAAAAACTTGCTCTCTTCCCTCCTTCCCAACTGGCACAGAAAATACCTGTTTGGTTAGAAAACCCTTATGGAGAGGAAGATTGCATCAGACCCCTATTAACACTTGAACAAGTAAGAGGAATACAAGAAAAATCGGATGAACAAGTCTTAAGTTTATTTTTGGCTGAAACAAATTGCATTGAATACCCAAGGTCTTTTGCAGAATTGTCACATATTTTTAGTTCCAAATTTCAACAAACTTGGCACCCTGATATCACTCAATTATATACCTTATCACCAACCTCCTCAAAGAAGGAAGAAACTATTGAACTTGTTGATATTATCCCAGGAAAACCTTTGTATATCAACTCTAGTTTGGAACTAGAACAAAAGACACAAGTAATTGAAATGCTCCAAAGACAATTTGATGCCTTTGCATGGGATTGTGCAGACATGAAAGGCATTCACCCTGACACATGGACACATCATATCTACACTAATGACCAAATCAGACCAGTTAGACAACCTCAATGAAGAATGAATCCAGCCCTTAGAGATATTGTAAAAGAAGAATTGCAAAAACTCCTTTGAGCCAATCTCATATACCCCATTTCAGATAGTCAATGGGTATCTCCACTTGTCATAGTTCCCAAGAAAAATGGTAAGTGGAGGATATGTGTAGACTTCCGGGAGTTGAACAAAGCCACCCATAGGGATTATTTTCCCTTACCATTTATTGATCAAGTGTTGGATACCTTGTCCAGAAAGAAGTATTTTTCGTTCCTAGATGGGTTTAGTGGTTACAACAAGATACAAATAGCACCCGAAGACCAGGAGAAGACCACTTTCACCTACCCTTGGGGTACCTATGCTTATAGGGTGCTTCCTTTTGGACTTTGCAATGCCCCAACCACTTTTCAAAGGGTTGTCCTAGCCATTTTCTCTAACTTGACCAATGATTGCGTGGAAGTCTACATGGATGACTTTATAGTCCATGGATAAGACTTCCAGGAAGCATTGACCAGTCTAGAAAAAGTCTTGATTAGGTGTAAGAAAACTAGTCTTTCCTTAAGTAATGAAAATTCAAAAATGATTCTCACTGAAGGTATTGTTTTGGGACATCACATTTCTAGTTCTAGAATGAGAGTTGATCCAGCAAAGATTTATATTATCACACAAATCATAATACCTTCCTCACAAAAGGAAGTTCGCAACTTTTTAGGACATGCGGGCTACTATAGAAGATTCATTCCGAATTTTACAAGCCTAGCTACCCCTTTATTCAAGTTATTATCTAAAGAAGCCGAATTTAAGTGGGATGATGAATGCCAAATATCTTTTGAAATTCTAAAACAGAAATTGTCAACTATCCCTGTATTAAGAGGATCAAATTGGTCCCTTCCTTTTCATATCTGTACCGATGCCTCAGACACATCCCTTGGGGCAGTTCTTGGACAAAGAGAAAATCAAATGCCCTATTCTATTTACTTTGTCAGTAAAAATCTGTCTCCAACTGAAGTTAATTATACGGTCACAGAAAAAGAATTTCTAGTTGTAGTCCATGCTATTAATAAATTTAGACACTATATTACAGGATATCAAGCTTTTGTACACACTGATCATTCAACCATCAAATTTTTAGTGAAAAAACCTGTAACAAATCCTAGAGTTACACGATGGCTCTTATTATTACAAGAGTTTAATATCAACATTATTGATAGACCTGGTAAAGATAATCTTGTGGCTGATTTCTTATCTAGAATGATTCATCTAGGAGATAACGCACCAGTAGAAGATAAGTTTCTTGATGAAAATTTGTTTGCTATTTCTACATTCACTCCTTGGTATGAAGATGTAGCTAACTATCTTGTGACAGGAAAGATGCCTCAGAAATTGTCTCCTAGAGAAAAACAGAAAGTAATTCAACTAAGTGCAAATTACATGTGGCACGATGATTGCCTCTACAAAACAAGACCAGATTTGGTGATCAGGAGATGTGTAAGGGAAGATGAAATTCATGATATTCTGCAAGCCTGCCATGATGGTCCTTGTGGAGGACACTTCGCAGATAAGAGGACCACTTACAAAGTTCTGCAATCTGGTTACTACTGGCCTCATATTTTTCGAGATGCTAAAACCTATGTATCCAATTGTGATTAATGCCAACGAATGGGTAAGCCTATTGCACGAGACCGAATGCCACTTCAAGCCCAAGTAGTTATTGAACATTTCAATAAGTTGGTATTAGATTTTGTAGGGCCCATTAACCCTGCATCTAAAAAGAAAAAGTATATACTTGTATGCACCGACTATGTGACTAAATGGGTTGAAGCAAAAGCTTTACTAGCTGCAAGTGAACAATCAGTGGTAGACTTCCTTTTTAATGATATCTTTACTAGATTTGGTGTACCTCGAGAGATTGTGACTGATCAGGGAACTCAATTTACCTCTCATCTAGTTAAATCTATTACAGAATAGTACCAAATCAAACATAGGAAATCTACACCCTACCATCCACAGGCAAATGGACAAGTAGAATATACCAACAAAGTTATTGAGTCCATTCTTACCAAAACAGTACAGCTACACCACAAGGATTGGGCTGACAGATTATTAGAAGCCTTATGGACTTATAGAATCACCTAGAGGAATACAACATGACATACACCCTATGAGTTGGTGTATGGGAAGCAGGTGCTTTTCCCCATAGAATTTCAGATCAAAACCTTAAGGACTGCAGTACAATTTGGCATGAACTTGGATGAAGCCCAACAAAAAAGACTCTTGTAGCTTAATGAGTTGGACAAAATTAGGCAAGAATCACTTCAAAGAACCACCCTCATTCAAGAGCAGAGAACAAAATGGCATGACAAGTATCTCAAAAAGAAAAATTTTCAACAAGGAGATTGGGCCCTACTGTATGACAACAGATTCAAGAACTTCAAAGGTAAGTTAACTACTCGTTGGATGGGACTTTATGAAATTGACACTGTCTACGATAATGGTTCAATCAGGATAAAGACAATTGATGAAGAACAAACACCACTACTTGTGAATGATCACTGGTTGCGAATTTACAACAAACCCCTGTCAAAAGAGGAATTCCTGAATCGTATACTACAGAATTCAGATATGCAGGTGATCAATAAGGAAGGAGACCCTCCTACTGATCCACATTGATTGATTGGTTTATTTGAAACTTTTGTACATAGGTGTGGATCGAGTTTTGTTAATAAGATGAAGGTAACAAGAGATTCTTACCTCCTTTTGTTTTTCTTTCACAATTTTTTTTGTAAATAAATTTCTATAATTTATTTGATCCTTCATGAACTTTCTAAACATCAGATTGTAGGCATCAACAATATCCTGTTCTGCATCGGTACCAGAAATCCTTTTCTGGTCCGGTACCGGCAGTCTGGTACCAGAAGTACGTCCTTCTACAATACTATTAGGACACATTACCTAATTGACAAAGCATGCTACACATATTTCAAAATCTTATGTCAATGCAACAACCACTTAAGCTGGAACCAAAAAGTTGAATGCAGTATCAAACAACAGCCCTTGTGAAGCAATAATTTATTTTGGTTCTGTTGACAACTAAAGGGAAGTATTTTAATTTCTTTTGGTTTTGTTGCTAGCTAAAAATAAGTATTTTAATTTCTTTTGGTTCTGTTGCTAGCTAAAAAGAAGTATTTTAATTTCTTTTGGCTCTATTGCTTAAAAACAAAATAAAAAAATAGGGACACAATCTTTACCTATGAATGCTCAAAGAACCATAATCCACTTCAAAGACTAGAAGTTGCCTTTATCCAGTATTTGAGCATGATTAAAGGGACACAAATATATTAGCCTACAAGTAACTATCTCACCCTAACCAGACTTCAATAGTATTCATTGGATTATCTTACTAAAGAGTAACATATGAGTATATGAACACTCACTACCATGGGCACACTAGGAAAACTTTTATGGAAGAGGATGTACTAGTACCCTAAGGAAACTTTAGGTCATTCTCTTATGGACAAACTCAAACAAAATTATACATCTGGATCACTCTAAGGAAATAATGTGCATAAAAAGTTTATTTTTCCTTCAGACAAATTTTTAAAAGACATTCAAAGAAGAGCATATACCTTCCAACCCAATACCATCCCAGCCTGTAAAAAGGTTTTCAGACAAGCCTCCCCTGTCACCATGCAAAGCACTCTTTAATAAAAACAAAAATAGGTGACTATGGACAAGAAGCCTCTGACGGAAAAAGGGTTTAAGAGACTAACCCGTCAGGAAACTGAACAGGTCTGCTGGCAGCGGGTACTGGTCTATGGTATGACTAGGCAAACCCATCAGGGTACTGAACATGCATGTTGTCAATGGGGCATTCTGCCTAGGGAAGGGATCTCTCACTAATTATCAAAAATACCCCACCAGAGTACCGAACAGGCTTGCTGGCAGTGGGTTCTGGTTGATAAATGTCTCATCTATACTTGTCTAATTGAAAAATTCACTTTTGTCATCTAAAAAGCACAGGTCACTATTGGCATTTATGAGATACAAACTCTAGATTAATAAGCAACATAATTACTAAAATCAAATGTCCATTTGAGAATTAACTTAAGTCAACTTACCGGTCTGGCATCTAAATCCTACATTACCTAAGAAGGAAACTTCTTAAGAGTGGAGCCCTAACTAGGGAGTCTAATCTACTTATACTGTGAAATTTATCTATAACATCTAATGATAGTAAATCTCTGAAGCAAGTTAGGTTGGATCTGTTCTTCTGGCAAACATATAAAAATTCCTTGTTTTCACTGTTGAATGCTACCTTTGTCAATAAGTCATCAAAATAAAGGCAATTTCAATTTTTAGGCACGAGATCATATGCTAGGTGATAAATGTACTTCTGAAATTTGATTGGTTTCTTTTTCTCTTATCATCTTTTCTCCATTATGATACAGAATGTTGAATCTTCTTGCATACAGATATGCAACATCCTTGGCATGGGGGAAGGTCGAAGATCTCCTTCAGAACTCTTTTTCAAACTCACATCTCACCTTCAGAAACCAGCATGATCACCCTGCAGAACCAAATACAAAAGAAGATAAGCATGGAATAAAAGAAGTACAGGAAATTCCCGTACCAAGCTTTCAAAAAACTCTAGTCTAAAAGGATGAATTCTAACAATCTACAAGCAGTCACACATTCTATGGGTATTGATCATACAAAGTTAAAAGCAAAGGTAACATGGTATTTATTTTCCTCTGCTCATAAAACTACAATAGGTATGAAATTATATACTAGATCTTATGACCTTAGTATTAAAACCATGCACCTATCCCTCATACCCATATGCCTAAACTTAATCAATCCTCTCATAAGTGCTCGAAAATGGTTAAGGGAAAAATCACATCAAAGCATGAATATGAAGCATGTCTAGTAATGATAGGCCACGAATGTACTTCGTCCTTAAGAAAATCATGAACTTATCTTGTGTCATGAACCATGATCCAACATCAAATTCACCACTCATAAGTCCAATCACCTATCCCAAAATGATGCTTTGAAACCCAACGTCTTGTCCTCATCATTACATTAACGGGTAGAAATGAAATGGCTTATCTGGGTGGCGAAGCCATTCAGATAAGCCTCATCTGGTCTTAAATTTTCCTTGTGACATCCTTATTAAAACTTAGCATTCTCATTATCAACACCATCACCATATTTCCCCTGTCGTTACCTTTCTCCAGTTTCGAGCCTACTCCTCTCCGATACCAAACCCTTACCCTCATCAATTGACTAAACCTTTGCACTACAGCCCGATCCTTTTCTCACAACTTATAACAATGGTCGTAAGTAGACTTGAACCGGTCTTCCAAATTTATAGAGAAACTGAGGAATTCCAACTATGTCGAGAGAAGTATGCTAGATCAGGATGGATGCCATTTTTGGAGAAATTCACAGGCTGGCACGAGAAGATATCTCACGAATTTATTCAGGGTTACGATGGAGAGATTGCGCATATAGGAAATATGCAGCTGACAATCAATGAAGCAACCATAAGGAAGGTCACGGGATTACCTAAAAGAGGATCCAAATACTTCAAAGGTGTAGGAATCAACAAGGAGATGTGCCAACGATTTTTGAAAGAAGGTCATCAACACCCTGATTGGAAAAATGGGATCCCTAGGAACTATATTAAGGAAGAGTATCTTCCAATGATTACTAGTCTTCAACGATTCGTCGCTTGTGAGGGCAKGTATGTTGTGACCTTCATATATCATCTTAGGCTTCTATTACACTTTGAAGGAGGCCCTGAAATTGATTTCCCATATTTTCTATGGATGAGTTTGAACAAAATGGTAAGAGGTGTCAAATCCCTATCCAAAACTGAGAAGACTAGCATTTACCATCAAGGTCTCATTAAAATGTTAGTTTTACATGAACTTAGGAAGCAAAGGATTAGTTGGAAAACCCTTATCACTCAACACCTTCCCACATAAAACAAACCTATGGAGGAACCCAGCATGCTCCAAAGAAAAATAAGGAACCTCAAAAGAAAAAGGGAAAGAAGGATAAGGCAACTCCATCATCATCCAAGACAGTGAGCCAACACAAAAAAGCTAGTAGACAAGCAGGGTCCTCTCCCACAGTCAATAAGACTTTTAAAAGTCCCGAATCAAAAGGTAAAACCAAATTAGTAGAGGAGACTTCAACAATGGCACTTGAGGAGAAGGGCCATCAGACAAAAACTATGAGGAAAGGGAAGCATAGCTCAGAAACTAAAAGTAAACAGTCTATAGAACAGTCCCCTGTCACCATTTCACAAATAGAAAAGAAGAAAAGGAAGCCTATGAGCACCCATGATCTAGTACCTCCTTGTAAAAGAACCACAAGGAGCATGGCAAAGAAGGGAAAAACAATTTTCAGTCCTCATACACAGGAAGATCCAATTGATCTTACCTCTCCTTCTGAAGACTTATCAGTCCAGGATGACATCCCTAGTTTGACCGAGGAACAAGCCACTATTACTTTATGTGGGATGAGGGAGGTAGTCGAAGAAAGAGAATGCATCCAGCCAGTAATGATGGAGTCAACAAAGGCCTTGACAAAAGAAAAAATGAAGAAAAAGATTGGGGAACTACAAAAACAAAATCAGGAACTCAAACAAGAAGTGAAGGAATACCAACTATTGGACAGGTATATCAAAAAGGAAAACGAGCAATTGAAAGCAACCAGCCAACAACTTCAAGATGACCATGAAGAAACTTCTAACAAGCTCAAGAAGGTACTACGACTCCTACAATACGTTAGGGTCATAAAAAGGGAGCTGAAAGAAGAGGCCTCAGCCATCAACATCATTGATCCACCGAAGTAAAGAATGCAGTCTCAAGTTTTGAAGAAATTTTGGGTTTGTTTTCAGTTGCATGAGGACATGCAATGATTTTGGCATGGAGGAATGTTGAGACCCAAAATTAACATCCCCACTACCCTATTATACTCCTCATCTATACCTTTTTGGCTTACCTAAGCTTGGGTGAATGAAAAGAACGCTACCATTAGCCATTGATAAGGTCATAAGGTAAATTGTGATTAATTCATGCATTTTGTGGTTTATTGAGCTAGGAAATTAAACATGTCATGTACTAATGCTTCAATTTGCCATGTATAATCTTTGAACTCTAGATAAATCCAACCTTCCTGTACCATCTCAACCATCTGGTACTTGTGCACCAAGACTACCACTATTCGAATCCAGTACCAAGCACATCCGGTACTGAATCTCACCTGTCGCGATCCGGTACCAACGGTCGTGGAATGTCATGATCTGGTACCACCATTTGGGCACTGTCATGATCCGGTACCACCATTTGCGCACTGTCGTGATCCGGTACCATATACCTGTCATGATCCGATACCAATATAGAGAGCCGAATGTACCAAGTTTAGTCCAGATCACGCCCAAGACAATTGTTGGATGTTTATTTTCTTTAGCAAGGCTATGTTATAATAGTTTGTTGATTGCCTCATCCTCATGCACTTCATGTCATGAGGATGAAGCTAAAAGATGTAACCGAATAATTAAAATTAACAATTGACTGATTTGCAAATAATTTCACCTCCTTGTGTTTCACGACTAAGACTGTTAAATAGCCGTGGAAAGGATGGTGGAAGTGTGGAGAGAGTTAGAATATTACAGCATGTGAAGCAACGTGTTATATTGCAGAACATATACTGAGTGAAGATTAATAGAAGGACGTTATTTATCTTCATGTCTTGATTGTATATGATTAAATGTGAGTTGAGTTGTTAGCATAAGTTCAATTCTATGTTTGAAATTTGAATGAGAGTAATGTGTGGGTTGAAAGCAAGCTTACTATAGACTCCAGTCGCTAACCTGTTGAAGAGGCAATGGCCCACCACCCAATAAAGGTCAACATCTTCGTAGATTAGTATTAGCATTTGTTTTTATAGTGTAAATGTTAAATTAGCTGAAGATTTAATTCTCTCAGATGATAGCAGTACAACTTAGAGTAGGATTTCCATTATATGATTGCTTAGAGATATTTACTCGCTCTGCTTTTGCATATGCTCTGTTTTTATGAATTTGATTTTGTTTCATAGACACGAATGTTGGCAGTAGTAGTCAGACATATCTGAAGGAGAACTAGTGAAGTTCACAACAACATATTGTGAACCACAACATACTCAGTATATTGTCTGTTGAACTACCCATGCTATGTCTTTATGATTGAAGTGTGATTTCCCTTTCAGAAGTGTGGATTGCATAGTTAGTTTTCTGGGTTAGATAACAAAGTTGATCTATCAAACCAACTCCATCTCATACTTGCATGTGCCATAATGGAGTAGATAGCCTCTCTATGAAAGACAACCAAAGTGCATTGCAGTTTGCTATTTTGTTTTGTTTCCATCATACATAATTTAGAATAGTTCTATACTCATGACATTAGAATTACCTTTCTTACTGGTGTGTTGTAACTCTGTTGATTACGAATCCCAGATTGATAATTAATGAGTGCATTATACTAAACATATAAGCAGCACAACAAATAGCTCATGAATCTTGGATGAGATCTTGGAAAGTCAAAGACCATCATGTGATAAATCAGGTCTTGGATACAAAGGAGAATATTCACATGCTGAAGAAAGCACCTCAAAGAAGCATGAGGTAAGTCTATCAAAGAAAGAATATAATGTTGCAAAGAAACCATCTACACAAGGCAAAGAAAATTTCAAAAGTACAAAGAAAGGAAGACATCAAGAAGCCATTTTTGGGACACCAAAGCAAGGGTATGAAAGTATTTTTCATGGGCATTGTTATTCATGTAATGGATATGGTCACAAATCTTTTGAATGTAAATCTTATGAAAGGAAAAATAATGGAAGATTGTATAACACCATGAGGTGTTGGAGATGTGATCAATTAGAACACATTGATGTTCACTGTAACACTATGAGATGCTACAACTGTAGTGGATTTGGCTACAAATACCAGGAGTGCTAGAACACAAGAAGAAATTCCATGATGAGGACTTCACATAGCATGGCTAGAAGAAGGAATGAAGTAAGAAAGGGAGATATATTTGAAAATATGGATGCTCAGAGCTCAAGTTCTGAGGAGAAGGGTCATCTACAGAAGTGGGTGAAGAAGATAGAGCAACCAGATCATAATGAAAGACTGAAGGGAAGTACAAAAGTGTCATCTACTGAGGCACACGTGGGTGACAGTCGCATGCATATGTGTGCTAACCTTGAATAGGTTGCATACACATGCGCTCTATTGTGCAATAGGCCGCGTATATGTTGTAAAGCCTTGAAAAAAAAAGGGCAATGCACATGGATTGGAGTTTTATGTGATGGTATAACATTGTTTATTGCAGTTTCTGACACTGTTTGCTGTAGGTTTTCATGGTGAGATCACATAATAGTATAATAAAAATAAATATTGGGTGCATGGCACTAACCCAAGAGTATGGATTGACGCTGATCTGCTGGGATTAATCATTTTGTGATGTTGATGGTGGTGTACATGGCTGGTATATCTTATGATGTATTATTAGAAGCATATGTTGATATCATGGTGCATGCATTTTGCATATGGATTGGGCTACATGTTGATACATATGGTTGGTGATTTGATGAGGTGATCATGTTGTACATCATGGTTTGATCTATGTGTGATGCATGATTGGTACATTTCTAGTACATTAGTAGAGGCTCTTACTGGCAGGATGATTGGCACATGTTTTATGGAGGAATTGGCATACATGTATGGGACTCATAATTTTGTGGTATTGGTGCATAGTAGTACACTCATATATGGTATTACTTGATTTTCACAACATTGGTATTTGTTTGATACATGATTGTGGCACTTGGTTCATCATGGAGACATATCATGAGTGATATGATACATTGTTTGGCTTGTTGGTAGATGCACATGTTGGCATATGGTGGATACATTTTCATGGATGATATATTTTGGCACATTGTTGATGTACATGGGTGTTGTGCATGGTGGGCACATTTTGGTACATGATGTACTTGGTTGATATATTGTCCATGATTCTCTATTTTATTGATGACATATCTTTTGTTTCATGATGTATGGTATAGCAAAAGTTTGATGCATGAACAAGTCCAAGGATCGTCATATGGTAGCATATTGTTCATCTTGCAGAGAAGATAGGGGGATACATACCTTTAGGGGAGTCATTCTTCTTCCCATGCTTCTAGGAGGAGATATTTATTATATGCATACCTAGAAAAGAGCCCTATATTTGAAGAAAGAGCACATAGGCATAATTCCAGGGAGAGAAATGGTCACAGAGGGAGCATGAGAAATGATTTTCAGCATTATATCAGATTGATATCCCTTGTTCAAAAGGGGAGAGATTATTCAGCAGCAACAAGACAGAGGGAGTAGCCTTAAGAGGAGAATGGCCCTTTTCCATTGATCTCAAAGGGGGAGAGATAATCACATTGATGGGATTGGTGTCTATTGATGGGGAGAGATTGATGTGGAGAGATAGTCACATTGACTATTGATGAAGAAACATGCCTTGTCTACATGTTGACATCAATAATTTGTAATTAGAGTTGAAATCAATGTTGGTATTACCATCAATGCCAAAGGGGGAGATTGTTGGATCATGTTGTCATTGATTCCAATGGTTTTATTATTTGGGAGATTGTTGGATCATATGCCATTGATGCAAATGGTTTGGTTTGATTGATGTCAAGTAATTGATTGATTGATGATTGATGAACAATGTATATGCCTTGATGAGAATGATATATGTCCAAGTGGAAACCAATTGATAAAGATGGATCATTGATATGATGCCCTTGATGAGAATGATAGATGTCCAAGTAAAAACCAATTGATAAATATGGATCATTGATATGATGCATTGATGAAGATGGATCAATGAGTTGTCATTGATACATGATGCATAGTTGATATATATGATGCAGTGGTGAATTGATGCAAAGATGAATCATTATTGTCTTATCATGGTTGATAAGGTGCACAAATGGATGAACTCCAAAGTGGTCCCCTTATGGTGAAATCCCTCATGGGAAGATGCTTTACGGATTGAGTTATCCTAGAAGAATGGTTGGAAGACCCATGCTTGCATGTGGATTAATGAGATGAAGATCAATGAAGTTGTTGGTGAAACTATCCTAGATGGATAGTGCTTGACATGCCATTTCCGGTGGTATGTGGAATGTCACATAACTCCTCACAGTTTGAGAGTTATGCTTCTACGAAGTTGAAGGACCCCCATATGATGGCTTGAAGTCCCAAAAGGTCAAAGAAGTCAAAGTGCTTGAAAAGAAGAAATCATTATTTAAATGATAAAGTAAAGTGACAAAATCAAGAAAGATTATTTAAATGATAAAATGAAGTGACAAAATCAAGAAGGAATATTTAAATGATAAAGTATTGGAGAACTTTCTATTCATGGAAAGTGGTTAACCCTAAAATAAGGAAAATAGGTTAAGTGACCTAGAAATGGGTTAAGTAACCTAAAAATGGGTTAAGTGACCTAGAATATGAAAGTATAAATAAGAAGCTAGGATCTCTTGTAAAATGCACATTCGGTGAGAATCCTTTTTGTGGATCAATGGAGAGCCTCTTGTGAATACCTTGTGGAGTATTGATGGAGATCTTTTTGAAAATATCTTTTGGAGTATTGATGGAGATATTCTTGTGAGAGATCTTATTGATGTCGATCTCTTGAGAATGATTGAAGATCTATTCTGAGGAAGAGATAAAGAGGAGGATCTCATGGAAGCATCAAAGTTTCGACAATGTCAGAGATCTTGATGAAAAAATTCTCGGATTCACAGAAAACCCTATTTTTTGATGCCCATGCAGGCTGTCTGAGTATAGGGTGCGTGTACACATGGGCTAGCTGTGTATAAAGTGATTGTACATGTGGGATGACTGTGTACAGGGAGCATGGAGTGGATAAAATCATGGAGATTTATGTTTGAGCTGGTGCCAAGCTCTTGGATGATGAGGCAGGTTCCAGATCTGCATTCTATGGCCTCAGATCTATCACTGAGACACTGGTATGGTTACATTATTGTCTTGATAGATACTATTGTTTGATGTGTTGTGAATTCTTAGGGAATTCTTGTTATGGCTTCTATGATGTGGTTCAGTTTCCTTGATTTGGTTGATGGAGTGAGAAACACTCTTTTGATTCAATAGTGACATGATTGTTATGATATACTAGTTGTTTATACATGATTGAGATAGCATTCATATTGATTTTTTGTGGAGCATGAACAAGATATTGGAGAGCTTGGATGTGTTGTGACTGACTATGGGTCAGTTTGGACAGTGGAAGATAGCAGAGAAAGTGATTGCAAGTTACAGAGGATTTGAGCATGTGAAGCAAAGAAAAACCCTAGTTTCTTAGAAGCATACGCTTGTTGCATTATACATTGCCCACATGCACATGCAGGCTGCACTACTAACAGGTCACGTACCTATTGACAGATTGACATCTATTGAGGATTGTTGCCTCATCTCAGTTGATGCTGAGGGTGTAAGCTGAGTCTTACATTATAGATCAGGTGCTCTTACAGAGTTGTACTCTATTCAGTTGTTGTTGATAAACCCCAAGGATTGTAGTCTGTAATAAGAAGAAAATTGTACATACATCTTGTGTTCTTTTGTGGTGATGACTTGTTGATGATATATTGCTGATATGTGATCACATCTAATTGGTTATAAATGACAGCAATGGGTAATGAATAAATGTTGAATGCTAATTGATGAGTTTTTGTGCAAGAGAGAAGTCTTGGAAAAAAGATCCCCACACTCATTCACCCCCCCCCCTCTAAGTATGGTAGGTGTGTCCAACAATCCCATGACATGTATCCTCTCCCTTAAACCTATTACCTTCCACTCGTCAACTACCAAAATTTAAGGAACATCCTCCTAGGCTTTCAGGAAATAATACATTCACTACAGATGAACACTTGGTGGCATTCTCTAATGCCTGTCACAATATAGGAGCTAATGACAATGATACTTGTATGCACTTATTTGTCAACTCTCTCAAAGGGAAAGCAATGATATATTTCTTCAATCTTCCTCCCAATATGCTTTCCACTTGGGAAGAGTTAGTTTACTAGTTCAAATCCACTTATGGGTAGTCTAAGAGCCCTGTTGAACATTTACGGGAATACAATAACATTGCATGCAAAGACGATGAGAATATCAATTATTTCAACGCTCGTTTCACCAAGTTGTATAATAAAATTCTAGAACTTATTCGCCCCCAAAACCAAGCCTCTTTTATGCATTACTATAATTCTCTACCTTCCCCTTATCGGCATAGGATTGAAGAAAAATCTATTGACAATCTTGGTTCTGCTCTTCATACTTGTCTAGAGTATGAAGAACAGCTGGAAAGATCATGCCTTCCCAAGGGAGACTCAATTAAACAAACGGGCATGTTTTCCCTCTTACAACTTGTACAGGATATGAATAATTGGATGATAACATATGAGTGAAAGGGAAATGTCCCTTCACTTACTCCTGGGGAATCATCTTCTTCTTCACCATATTTTAGGAATACTAATGAAAACAACTTTCATCCCAAGGCCATCATGCCTCGCAGTTGGTGTAACTTTTGCGAGGAAAATCACAAGGAAAGTACTTGTGAGGTAAAGAAGAGTGCCAGAGATAAAATCTTTGGAAAAAGGCCTAAAACTACCATTGATGTTCTACATTGGGAAGAACTAGAGGATGTCATCATCATAAACACTAGGAATAAATCATATGCTTCAAAAGGAAAATATTATGCCCCTCATACTTCTTCTAGCCTAATCCCATCTTCGCAAGATGTTATTGAACAAGCTACTAAAACTCCTGATAGTCAAGGAATTCCCTCCCCTCTTTCCTTTTCCAAATATAACATTCTCAACCAATTGGATAATATCAAGGACGATTCTACTCTTCTAGACATGGTTGTCGTCACTGAGCAACAAAAGCATCTAAAAATTTTCATGGAAGGAAAATCTTCCACCATAGCCAATCTCTCTAAAGAGGTAAAAGAACAAGATTCTGTTGTAAATAAAGTAGGTGTAAATAATTTTAGACACCCTATAAAAAACCCCCCATTTTTCATTTTTTTTTAAATTATGGACAAAATAGCCCATTGTTTCCTAATTGATGGCAGTTCGGGCCCAAGCGTAATGTAGAAAATTATTATGGAAGAGCTAGGCTTATCTTGCACTAATGAAAATTCTAGAAGCATGCTCTCATATAATAGTCTACAACAGTCAACTATGGGTGAAATAAAAGACATGACTTTGGTTCTGTGCGCACATCCTGAAATAAGGACAACCCTTAATATCCATGTAATTGACATGCCAGTAAGTAACTATTCAGTCATCTTAGGAAGAAACTGGAAAGCCTTGACATGTGGATATATTTCACTTGACGGAACACACTTATCTGTTCCTTGGAATGGAAAGAATAATCATAGTCCTAAGGGAAGGAAGAATCTTACCATACATAGAAATCATTCCATATCCTAATGTAAACTATGTCGAGGAGGATTTAGGAGAGTACTCCATCTTTGCAGATGGAGATAATACTACCCTCGAACAAATTGATCCAGAAGATGGTATGTGGCACATGAACTTTGATGGCTCATGCTCCAACGAAGGTAATGGAGCTGGCATTATCTTGTACTCACATGTAGGTAAAATTCACAACTTTTCCTATAGGTTAGAATTTTCTTGCACAAACAATGTCACTGAATTTGAAGCATTATTGCTAGGCATTGAAATTACCTATAATTTAGGTTGTGGACACCTTACAATTTTTGGGGACTCTGAGCTTGTTGTGAACCTTGTACGTACATAAATAAGATTCATGGAAATAAAGAAAATCATAAAGAAGAGGAGTCAAAAAGGAAAGTGAGTGAAATCATTTCCTTGAACATTGGAACACCCGATTCCCAAAAGAATATTAAGATAGGTTCCCAATGTTCTGATGAAGAAAAGTTGAAATTCACTGAGTTACTTCACGAATTTCAAGATGTTTTTTCTTGTTCTTATGAGGATCTTTGTGGTTTTGATCCTACTCTTATATAACATTCCATTCCTATCAAGGAGGGTATAAAACTAGTTAGGAAAAAACAAAGACCCATTAACCTCGCACTTGAAGCTACTATTAGGAAGGAGTTGGAAAAATTCTTGAAAGCTAGGATAATTTTTCTTGTGGGTTTCCAATATGGTTCTCGTTTGGAAAAAAAATGGTCAGATCCGTTCGTGCATTGATTTCCATGCATTAAATAGAGCAAGAGTAAAATACCATTTTCCTCTCCCTAACATGGAAATGATTTTGTAGCAAGTTACAGGGTCATAAATGATGTCCTTACTTGATGGTTTTTATGGTTATAATCAAATCAAGGTAAAAAGGACTGATAAATACAAAACAAATTTCACTACACGTTGGGGCACATTTGCTTATGAATGCATGCCTTTTGGTTTATCTAATGCAGGTGCCACCTTCCAAAGAGCTATGCAAATAGATTTTGGCGATCTGATTGGTAAGATTATTTAGATTTATCTTGATGACTTGACTGTATATTCAAAGAAACGATTGGATCATTTTGGCCATCTTAGAAAAGTTCTCATGCGATGCAGAAAGTTTGACATTTCTTTAAATCCTTCTAAGTCTATTTTCGAGATTACCAAGGGCAAGCTCCTTGGGCATATTTTTTCTGATTCAGGAATAAGCATAGATCCCGAAAGGATCATTATTATTCTAAACCTTCCTACTCCCACTTCCAAAAATAAGGTTCAAGCCTTTATGGGAATTATCAACTTTGTCTATAGATTTGTTCATGATTTTTTTGTAATGGTCAAACCAATTCACAATATTATCATGCTAGATCGCTCATTTTCTTGGATTGATGATGTTGAGAATTCCTTCGTAAGGATTAAGAAGGCAATCAACTATGCACCAGTTTTGGCGAAGCCGGATTTCGAGAAAGATTTTATTATATACACTAATTCCATGGAGGAAGTAGTTTCTATTGTTCTCATACAATGTGATGACCAGAATAATGAAAAACTAGTGGCTTACATGAGTCAAAGCTTGTCAGATGATGAATTCAAATGTTTTTRTATCGAAAAACATGTTTTGTCTCTTGTTAAAGCTATGGAGAAATTTCGCCACTTTATCTTAGGAAAGCACACACTGGTAAAAGTCCCTTTGCATGCTGTCAAGTTTTTTCTTTCATAGACTTATATTTCASAGAAGCTTGCACATTGGCTTGCCAAGATCCAGGAGCATGACTTAATCATCACGACTTCAAAAAAAATTAAGGGACGAGACTTGTCCCTTCACTTAGCTCAACATGCTGAAGTAAGTGAAGAAATTGACAAACAAGATAATCCTCTTTCAACACTATTTTACATTGATAGTCAAATCCTTCCTATAGTTTAACACCCCTGGTATAAAAATCTGGTGTATTACTTACAAAATAAGAAATGTCCAGATAGATTAGATACTCATCAAAGGATAAGGCTCCATCTTGAATCTTCTAGTTATGTTATTTTAGGAGACTTCTTATTCAGGAGATCTATCGATGGTATATTACTTCGGTGTGTAAATAATGAGGAAGCACATAAACTGTTACAAGAAACCCGTGGATCTTCATATTCTGTTATTCATGTGGGTGACCACTTTTCTGCTAAAACTACTTCTTTTAAAATCATCAGAAAAGGGTATTACTGACCTTCAATTTTTCAATATTCTTATAACTTTTCAAGATCTTGTGACAAGTGCCAAAAATTCGGTGGGAAAGAACGTCTTTCTACCATGCCTCTACAACCTATCCTCCTTGATTTTCCTTTTTCGAAATGGGGTCTATAATTTATCAGTTCTATTAATCCTCCATCTTCAGCAGGGCAAGTTTTCATCCTGACAACCACATATTTTTTTACGAAATGGACTGAAGTTGTCCCACTTAAACATTCACAGGATGAACAAGTTATTTCTTTCCTTGAAACTAATATTTTCTCCAGATTTGGCATTCCTTTAGAAATTATTACAGACAACGGTCCTGCTTTTATTTTTGCTAAGATGACTCAGTTTCTAGCTAAGCTGGAAGGAAAACATTTTACCTCATCATCTTATTACCCTCAAGGAAATGGTCAAGCTGAGTATACTAACAAAAATATGGTTAGAATCATCAATAGGCTCATTGAAGATAATCCGTTTCAATGGCACACCCTCCTCACTTATGCCCTTTGGGTAGATCACACTACTACGAAGGTAAGCATAGGTTGCACTCCCTTTCATCTTGTTTATGGTCAAGAAGCTATTCTGCCTACCAAGCTGCAACTTTCTTCTCTACGACTGATGCTACAAATCAAAGAATTAAATTATTCTAATGTATCTCAAAGGATAAATGCATTGTTAGCTTTAGAGGAACAAAGGATGTTTTCCTTGGATAAAATAAAGAGAAGACAACAAACCATAAATAAATGTTTCAATAAAAGCACAAAATCTGTCATATTTAAGGTAAATGAGAAAGTCTTGCTTTGGGATTCAGCTCATGTTGATAGAGGAATGCATTCGAAGTTTCAAAAATTATGGTTGGGTCCTTTTAAAATCGCTTTTGTCCTGGGCGCAAATTCTTATCTTCTAAAAGACCCAAAAGAGCAATTATTTTCCTATAGTACCAACGGTTCCCAGTTGAAAAACTATGTGGAAACAATTTGAAATTTAAAACGTTGTTTGAAGGTTACTTATGTATTTTAATTTTATGTTTCACTGCTTTGATTTTGCTTCGCTGTTTTTTTATTTTTTTGCTGTTTCATTTATGTTGTTTTTATTTTATTAAGTTCTTTTCTTTTCAGAAATAAACTCTGAATCATTTTTTCCACATCGATGCTATTCTGTAGTTATTTTTAATCAACAACAATCAGGTTACACATTTGTTATGATGTTCCCCTTTTAGACATCACTGAAATTGCTTTTTGCTTCCAGTATTGTTGTTAGTTAGATAATTGGATTTTCACCCCTACTTTTTGTCTTCCTTTTCTTCCCTCCACCCTGAGATTCAAAAAGAGCACACGATAAGTTTTTCTCCTTTAAACAATAAATGATTTCATTGTGACCAATTGAATTTTATGCATATAGGAATAAACCCGTCATACGTAACGCTTTTCATGAGTTATTCCCAAAGTCCAGAATCATTTTTTCCCTTAAACCACCTCACTTCCTTTGTTGCATAATCATTCTGGTATATAATTCTTTGATCTCCTATTCAACTGGTCTACGAAACCAGACATTATGAGTTCTTAATCTATTGGAGTCGCCAGTTTGTTGACGCTTAAAAATGCAACGATGAATACTATTCTTGCAAATGATTGCCAAGATTTATTATTTAACTATATTAATAATAAACTAGTAGGTGGGACCCCCTTGTTAGACTTATGACACTATGATGGATAAGCAACGCTTCTATTTTTTTTTCTTATGTGATGGTACCAACACAGTCTTCTATAGATCATTTGTTTTAGATCATGGTTTAAAACGTTATAGTGATATATGTTGGTTGGATGGTTAAAACAAGCGCTAAATATATTTGATAAGCTCTCACAGAATATGTTAAGGCTTCCATGTGGATGAGATAATTGTTATCCAATTTTCATTTTAATATTGTATTAAACATGACATTAAATGGTTTGGATGGTATTTGATAGAAGTCAATAATTCTACCCTTTTGGATAAAGGAACTATACTCAGGTTCTAATATTGTATTTTTATGAAAAAGGATGGGTTATCTTGACCCTTGCTACTATGGTTATTCACCTTAGTTAAGTTTCATAAATGGTTGCACATTGGGTTATGTTCGTAGCACATTGTTATTTTAAAGAGGTTTCACATTACCAAGGGGTGGCTCACTTTGCAAAAGTGGTATGGAAATGGATATTTGGTTGATTAATGGTATAGTGCTATGGTGAGTTGGCTTGGCTTGTACTTTGAATTGAATGAAGTTGGAAGGGAGAAGCGACGTGCATTTACTGTAGTTCACTCGAACTCCCCTTGAGCCCGTCACCCTAGTCATTCTTGCATTTTGTTTTGGCTCTGGTAGTTGTTGTTGTTCCACCTTGTTCGGTCATGAAGGAGATACACAGTCTTGTTTTCCCTCGTGTGGAATTTTTCCAGGTTGGGTTTTCTTAATCTTCCATCCATGATAGTTACTCTGCCCTTTTAATCATTTTTTGGCTCTGGTTGCTCATAGTCTGTGTGATTCTGAAGATGTTATGATACTTTTGAACTGTGTATTGGTGTTTGTGTCCTGAGTTTCATATGGTGGTGGTGTTGGAATGTTGTCACTTTAAAAATAAAATGGTCATGCTCTTCTTTCTGTGTGTAATCCTTGCATGGAATTGTGAATAAAATTTGCAGTTGATCTTGCTCGGTTATGGTTTGGGTTTTGGGTTTTGGGTTTGGTTTCTATGTTGAAATTTATTATCATGGTTTGCCTAAGCTATGAGATTTGTGAGTACCTTACCTATGTATTTTTAATACAGGTCTCTGTGATTAAGTTTACCCATGCCATGTTCGTCTCTATGACTAGTGTATACACATATTTCGACCCTGTGAGTTTTTATAAGAATTGGTGAAAAGTTAAAGTATTTCATGCCTTGTCTTGGAAAAACCCTAAGTTGTTAGCTGCATGATATAACCTCTCCATTGATGGTATACATTACACAATATGAATTTAACCCACCTATAAGTTGATGGAAGCATTATGCATGCTTTTTGATTGGGCACGAGTTTCTTCTTGGTTGCTCATTTTACAGTGTTGATTAAAGGGATTGGCTTCATTTTGATTCCTATTGGAAATGGTTATATGTTATTTTGGAAACCCTTACAACCGAGAGATTTGTTACATATTATTGTTATGTGGTAAATTGTGATAGGGCATGAGATATCTACGCTATTCTAATACCAAACCCTCTGGTTGAGCCACTTGTTCATACCTTCCACTTGTTGTCTTAAACCCTAAATACTATATTGATATCGTTTTACTCCAATTGGATGGTCGATGGGAGCACTGTGCGTGCTTGGTTACTGGGGTATGATTTTTTTGGTTCCCTCGTTTGGCAATTCTGGAAGAAGGCTATACATACTTATTTATTTGAAGCTTGGGCTCGAAGTATTGAATGTTATTTGATTCAATTGTTATGTTGATTGTATTAAAAGGGACACCTACGTGTGAATCGTTTGAGGCCTGAATAAGAGTTATAACGTCCAATTTGATTGCGTTGAACAATGTTGAAATAAATGATGGATATAAATGGTTGTAAACACTGTGGATGTTCATGTTGGTTTCAAAGGATTTAACATTGGAATTAATGTATGGTCGTGGCTCAAAGGATATTGTGGTTTCTTATAGTGATTGAAATGTTGTTTGCTATGACTGTCATATAATAATTATATGGATACAATGGTTGCTGTAATTAAAGAATTATGGGCATATAGATTATTTTTTGGAAGCCAACAAGAAATCTGTCAACGAAAGTAACAATTTAAATTATTGTTTTAAAAGGCGAACATTGTTAAACTTTGAGGGTTTGTACATAGATATGTTTTGATTTTGTGTTTTGATTTATTTTCAATTGAACAATATCCATTTTAATTGCCTGTCATTCTATCATTTTTCTCTTATTACATTCCCCTCATAATCCCATTTTCATTTATTGCATACTTGTTCTGTGAAATAAATTTAAAAGGAAAAGTCCATGTAAAAGCGACAAAGGGATAACACAGAAAGGGTTGGTGAATAATATTTTGATATTTTATTACATAGTAAATTGTTGATTAATTGTTGAAAAATATTCATGTATTAATCCCCTATCATTATACCACTTTTCGCTAATTACACTCCCTCCATATTTCCCAAGAACCCTATCATCCCTTGTTCACTTGGTAGTTAATGAATGGTTTGTTATGGATGGATTTGCATGTATCTTGTGTCAATTGTTGAGCCAATTTTTTATTCATGTAGCAGAGTGTCATGTATGGTTTATTAAGAGCTTCATTACTGATAAAATGTTTCTACAAGATGAGATTTTTCAGTCAGGGAAGCAATGGCAGAAATAATAGAGGCGGAGGAAATTGGAACCGAGGTCCTAGAAGGCCTAGATTTTTCATCCATTTCGATGTTGATCCCAAAGAATTGAATCAATTGTTCCAATATGGGTTCTTTAACTGGATTGGTCATGGAATAGTTCACCCTCGGCCAGAAACACCTCATTTATATCCTCGTAACATCCTTGATATTCTCATTCCTCCACATGTGTCCTTGCAACTGAAAGTCCCTGCAAATGATGGATGGTAAGAGATCGTCAACCTGGTTGTCTCTTTCCATCGTGGTTGGCCCAATATGTCATTACCTCTCCCACCACCTATTAATCCCAATGTCCATATTTATTGTGTTGATTCACCTGTTCAATCCTCACATGATAGTAAAAGACTAAAAATTGATGTTCCCCAACCTATGCAAGATAAAGGAAAAGAAACGACCTCCCCTTCTTCTCCCTCTGATGATTCCTCAAAATCTTTGTCTCTTGCATTCATTTTAAGGATGATTGTTCCCATGTTATCAGTGAGATACATCCCCAAGGGTCTAACCAACCACAAGAGACTTCCGAGAAATCAAAGGGAAACAACAATGAAAAAAGAAAAATTGCCTCCCAGAGTGGCAAGTATGGTTTTTAGATTATGTGTTTTTGATGATTTGAGTTGATGAAGACAGTGCTAGTGGTTTTCAGAATGTTTGGACAACAAGCTATGTTTTGGTGTTTTGTGGATAATATGGATAATGTGGATATTTATATATTTTTTGGATTTGATATAAATTATTTCTGATATTTAAATATTCAGTTTAGAGGATATTTAAGGGAGCTACAAGGGTGGCATGTGGTTTAAATGATTATCCTTTTTGTGCTATATTTTATGATTTGAAAAGAAAAATGACGATAGTCACAAGGGGTCCCACCTACCTAGTTATTATTAATTAAAGATCCTTAACTATATTATTATTATTTATTTCTCCTAAACTAATTAGTTAAGTCAAACTAACTTAACTAAAGAAAGTAGTTGAACTACTTCAACTTATTTGTAAATAATAAAAGATGAATGAGAAGAAGAGGCAAAGGGGAGAATAGAAGGAGAAAGAAAGACTAAGGTTTTCTCTTCTGATTTCATGAGATAGTTTCAATTTTCATTCATTCTTGAGTTTATTCAAAGCCTAATTCTCTTTTTGACAGCAGGGTCTTATTGTAGACAATAAGGTTCAAGATTGAACCAAACTTTCCAGATGCTTGTTTTAGAGGTGTTGATCCATCCTTGATAGTCTATGTATTCTTGTGTGTTTGTGAATTAAGTTTCATGGCCGATAAAGGATATCTTGCAGAGTAAAAAATGGAAGCAGTTTATGGCAAGATGATCCAGATTATAAATTTTAGTTTTACTTTATTGCCAGTCTTTTTTATGGTGTTCATCGGGGATCTCTAAATGAGACTTTGGTCCATGCCCTCGCAGGGGTTTTGTAAAGAGAAAAACACTTTCGATATCTCAGATTGAAATAAATCAGATTGCTATTTTATCTCATATATGTGTATTTATGACTTGGTTATGTTTCGCTTTTCGATCTCCATGTTTAGTTTCTGTAATCTGTGTACATTTCAAAAACTTATATAAACTTTATTTTATATTGCAACATTCTTTTCATTAAAAAATCAGCCTAAGCCCTTGTAATTAATACTTGCAGATTGGGAGAATACTTTTGAGGCTATAAAACCTTGGGTGACATTCCCGACTATCATGTCCTAGCCAAGAAAGATTTGAAAATGATTGAGTAAGGTAATTATAACTTTTCCTCAACAGTATGGAAGACAAACTTCAAATCTAAAGAAGGTCTCTTCGAATGGATGGTCATGTCATTTGGATTAACAAATGCACCAACCAATTTCATGAGGTTGATGGATGATGTATTGAGACTCTTCACCAACTCCTTTGTGGTGGTATATTTGGATGACATCCTCATTTTCAGTAGAACTTGGAAGGAGCACATGCGGCATATTCAACAAGTTTTGAGCACTCTGCGACAACACAAGCTATATGCCAACTTGGGAAAATGGTCTTTTGGCATGAACAGAGTCCAATACTTGGGCTAAATTATTGATGAGCATGGGGTACATTTTGGTCCAGCTAATATCCAAGTCATTCGTGATTAGCCAACCCTGACCACACTAAATGAGCTTTGGAGCTTCTTGGGACTGTGCAACTTCTACCGACGATTTGTGTTGGAATTCTCCCATATTGCATGGGCCCTCAGCCAGGTGACCAAGGGTGGTGGAAGGGAAACTTTCATGTGGGGTAAGGATCAACAATGAGAATTCGATGATCTGAAGCATCGCTTGTGCTCAGCTCTAGTACTCTCCTTGCCCGATCTGCAAAAAACATTTGAGATTAAGACTGATGCAACTGATTATGTTATAGGCACGGTTCTCACTCAACATGACCATTCAGTGGCATACCATAGTGAGACACTCTCAGATACTATCTGGAAATACCCCACCTATGACAAGAAAATGTATTCCATTGTACAATCTTGTCGTCAATGGAAACATTACATTCTTGGAAATGCGACGATCATCCAAACTGATCACAACCCTCTGCAGTTCATACAGACATAGGGGAAATTGCATAACGACCGATATCAGAAGTGGTCCACCTACCTGTAGCAGTTCCATATCAACATCAAGTATAAGAAAGAGATCTCAAATCGTGTCCTTGACTGCCTTAGTCGACCTCTTGTGGTTGCACTCACCATTGTGCTCCATTCCTGTGGACATGAGGCATCTGAGTGGCCCCAACTTTACCAGCAAGATATGGACTTTGCCACCACCTATAAGCTCTTGGGTATAGGCACAAATGTCACCGATTTTCAAATTCAGGATGAACTGTTATGCCATATGGGCCATCTTTGTGTTCCTACAAGTGAGCGTGCAAAGATGATTAGGGAATCCCACTACAATCAGATGACATGACATTTTGGCGTGGAGAAAACTATGGCCATTCTTCAGAAACATTTTTATTGGCCAAAACTTTGACAAGACGTCAGGAAGTATATTAGATCTTGCACTGCCTGTGCCATTTCCAAGCTAGCCATCAAGAAGCAAGGATTATACACCCCTCTTCCTACTCCTAAGAAGCCTTGGGAATCCATCTCAATGGATTACATGTTTGTCCTTCCATCGACCAAGCAAGGAAATGACTGCGTATTTGTGGTCGTTGATTGGTTTTCAAAGATGTCCATCCTCACAACCTGCAAGAAGAATATCACATTGACATATACTTCTAAGCTCTTCTTCGAACGAGTGTGGGTCCATTTTGGGATACCATAGACCATCATCTCTGACCAAGACAATAGGTTCCTCAACACATTTTGGTTGAGTCTCTGATCACTGTTGGAACCAAGCTCACTAAATCCACTGCTTTCCACCTCCAAACAGATGACCAAACATAGGTCGTCAATCGGATGATTGTGCACATCCTGCACATGTACAACTCTAAGAATCCATGTACATGGGATGAGAGTCTCCCTAATGTTCAACATAGTTATAATAGGTCTCTCCATAGTTCCACCGGCCATAGCCCATTTTAGGTGGGACTGGGATTCCAACCCTTGGGTCCCATTGATGTTGCACTACCTCTTGCCACCACATAGACAGACTCTTCCCATGTTCATTTTGAGACTGAGAAAGCCACCAAATTCATTGAGAGGATTCATCACATCTGTTGTGACAGATATTGAAAATTTCTGGTTCAACTTAGGCACTTTCACCCAAAATTTTCAACTATCCACCGAACACTAGGTAGGTTGTATTTTACCCGTTTTTGGTGCGTATTAAATTACATACAAAGAGCATCCTTCCAGCATAAATGACACCTCCTACCTTTCTATGATATCAGTCTCATAATTGTAACGCTTCCTGGCTATTAAATAAATGTAACACATATCTATACCATGGCTACAATTTGAGGCCATCATAGCTATCTGTGCCAAATTATTGCAGGTTGTCCCCACTCTACTCAGGGTATCATGCCTAATCTTTAGTGGAATCTTAGAATGGCCTGTAACTTCTTTTTTGAGAATCTGATATAGATATTTCAAACTTTGAGGGGCCCTAATGTTTCCTTGCTATTCAATTTTGGGATAGAAGTAAATGGGATAAAGGGAGAGTTGGAAAGTCGGCGATTGAGATTGCCACTTCAAGGTATTTGAAATTGGACTTCAGATCCAAGAGAGAATTAAAGTTTGTAATCGAGATGGACAGTTCGAGAAATTCGAAAGCTCTCCGTGCATGATATATCAGCTTCAAAGACAAGTCTGTATTGGTTTAATTTTCTAAGAGGATGGGGAGATCAAAGTTCAAAATTTCTCATGTGATGCCACATTGGTGGTTTTACAAGCTCAGAGACATTGGAAAAACAACTAATTAGAGGCCTCTTCATCCCGAGGACAAGCCAATTGCAATAGATATTCAGCGCACAATTATCCTGCCGAGGAGCGATTACTACAAGTTTGCCTCTTCCCAGGGATTTTCAGAGGGGGTTTATGCTTCTCCTATATTTAACTAAAAGGTTGTTTCAGATGCTCGCATTCCCGAAGCAAAAAAAAAAACAAAAAGAAGGGATTCGGATTGAATCGAGGAGAAGAATCAATGGCACACCAGGTAAAATTCATCGACCTTCGAGTACGTTAGTTGAAGTGAGAATATTGGTAGGGTGTAGCTGCAGAATGAGAATAAGGACTAGTCCGTATGTGCGGTCGAATAAAAAACGTATCGTCTTGAAGAAGGCTTTTGATGTTGTGAAAACACAAAAACTCGACAGCAATTGTAGCCGGGATTTTCCCGGAGGTTTCCAGAGAAAATACCTACAAGACGCCGAGAAAACGAAAAAAATTAACGCAGATCCATATAAATGCCGGGTCTGTTATGTGCCGAAAAGTTTCAACACCGTAGAGAAAGATACACTATACAATGTTCTAAAAAGAGAGGATTCTGGTGATTTTGAAGAGTTGAAGAAGGAGGTTTACAAAGTTATGGAGGATCCAGCTTCGAAGAAGGGTTATGGAAGAAAGTATTATGCGTTTTGTTGAAGTCGATGCAGAGAAATTTTGTGGTGTAGGTTTATCAAGCGAAGATGGTGATTCTGAAGACAGTACTATTCAAGTTTCATTCCTAAATAAATACTCTGATTACAACAATTTGGTTTCTGGTATGAAGCTCAAGTTTACTCCGACCGTGGACGACTTGAAGGAGAATGCAGCTACCTTGTTCAAAAGATGTGATGAGCATGGGATTAATTCCCATGCGCGAGCACAGGCTAAGCTCAGTGAAATGATTCGAGCAAAGGGTTGTAAGAAGTGGATTAATCATCATAGGTATGATAATCATCATCACACTTTGATGGAGTATCCAAGAGTTTGCAGGGATGGTATGGAGTCTGTTGATGAAAGCGTTGTTCCGAAGTCACTAGAAATATATGGGAAATCCATTAATCATGTAGAAGTTACGAAGCTGAAATTGGATTCGAGTGAATTTATTGTTTTTTACAATATGCATTTCCGTTATAATAACCTCCAAATGCTTTGTAAAGCGATGAGAACTATGCATTAAAGTTAAACCATACAAAGAGATCATCCATATACCACTTGTTAAAATGATTAGTAATGGTTCAAAGAGTTGGCAGAGCACTTGGCAGTCGCAGAATTCCAAAAGACAAACCGTTTCATATTTCTATAAACAAACAAAAATTCTTTTTAGATTATTTCTTGTAAACGCTGAGTTATGAGTTGTGTAACGGATCGAGAGGGTGAGAGTAGTTAAATAATCGTTGGAGGATGCCAACGAAAAGGGGGGCGCGGGGGCGAGCTGGGAAACACCTCTTGTGAAGAGGGGTTCCTTTGTATGCTGAGTTATTTTGTAAGCCTAGAATGGAGTAATACAGAAGACATATTTTACTTGAGACTGTGAGATTCATCACGGTCGATTCTTTCAGTATGTTTTCCCTGTTGTCATTATCATATTGTTTATCTCTTCCTCTTTCAGCTGTGTTAAATTTGTTTGGAATTCATTTTATATGCTCCTTACCCACAGTTGATATATATGTGTTGCATTCTATGGTGACTGATCAAAATTCATTCAAGATAAGCGCTCTGCATCTAGTTATCAGCCTTCTGTCTTTTTCCTCTAAAATCGTAGTGAAAATTCCTCCTTGATAGATGCTTTCACTGTGATGGCCTTTCCTTTTATTTTTCTGCTACTACATCATGATTATCAATCGCTGAAAGATAGACTTACTTTGCCTTATTTTCCGCAAGTTATATGATCACTGCTATTATCTCCTTTCTTCGTTTTTCACCTTACTCCATGCCGAATGGACTGTTTCCCTGGTCCAACCCCCAAACTTTAAAAATCCAAAACTGTCATTTACCCATAAATCTGCCCACCATTTCACGCTTACTGAAGATCATATTGTGACATTCTCCGAGAGATCCTTCTCGGGTTGGGAGGGGCAGCTTCCAATCCAAAGTGGTTCGAGGTTGCCTCGGGATTGATTTGCATGCAGCCCATTTCAGTTCTGAGTGACAACATTTTGGTGTCGTTGCCGGGGATCGAAGTTACGAAATCTTTTTCCCTTAAGGATTCCTTTTAAGGCTTCCTAATCTTTCACTTGGTGACTCCACAAATAATAAACTAGCATCTGGTCGAAGGAATACCAGACAAAACCCGGATGGTAAGAAGATTACGCTCGTTACCGATCCCGAGAAAATTCTAAAGGTGAGAGGCTCTCTTAAGCCAACCGCTGCAGTTTACAAACTTAAAACCCCACAACTGAAGATTAAGAGTTCTTCTGAACCCTCAACTTCACTCAGTCCTCTCTTTGATACTAAAGTTTCAACACCAAACTGCTCCGAAGTTAGGAGTGAGATTCATCTGACAATTCCCTTAGTACACAAAGGAAAGGGCCCTCTTGAAAGTTCGTCGGCAGTTGACATACCACCTTTCCTTCAGTTGAATTTACCAACCTCACCAAATTCTGAAGAGTGTGTTACACATTCGGTTTCCACACCCGTCGGTTCTCCTGATTTTGTCTCTTGCAAATCCAAGGAACCGAGTCCTCGCGTTCCTTATCTTTCCTTGTCGGATTTTCCTCTTCACGAAGAAAATAAAGATTCTCTTTTAATTTTCTGAAATCCCCTTTACAACTTTCCACAAATAACGATGGCAACTTCCGGAGGAGGAGGTGGAGGGTTTATAGGAGGAGGTGGAGGGTTTATCGGAGGAGGAGGGGGAGGAGCCCCTCTAGGAGGAGCTGGAGGCCAAGGGCCCGCCCTCCCTCCCAGAGTGTTTGCGAAAGTTGTAGCCAGATATGCTCCCTTAGTATTTCTCATCCCTCTACACGACCTTCCCAAAAATTACATAAAAAATTTACCGAAATTCACCAGGGAAGGGGATCTGACCGCGGCCAAACATATTAATTTCTTCGATCAATTCGTCGATATCCTGGGTATCGAACATGAGGACATATATTCAAGACTTCTTGTCCAAACCTTCGAAGGCCAGGTCCGAACTTGGTTTCGGAGCCTACCCGCAGCATCTATCTTGTCTTATGACGCTTTGGAAGATGCTTTCCTCAGACAATGAGGCGAGAGAAAAGACCATCTATATTATTTAACCAAATTTGGGTCTTTAAGAAAAAAGAATTCAGAAACAGTCATGGAATTTATTCAAAGATTCAACAAACTATACAATAAAATACCAGCAAAGGTTAAACCATCCCAACCCGCGGCCAAAGTAACTTTCGTCGGAGCCTTTGAACCAGATTTTGCACTCCTTTTGCGAGAAAGAAGGGGAGCCACCCTAAACCGAATGCAGGACAATACGGTAGAAATAGAGTCTAATATGATGGATTCAGGTAAGCTTAAAGCTAAGTTAGAAATGGGAAATCAGGAAACTAAACGCTTTAGAGAACAAGTTGGTCCGTCAGGATCTAATAGATCCACGGATGACAGGATAGAAGATATGGCCAGAGTAATTAAAGAACTGTCAAATAAAATATCCAGAATGGAGCTCGAACAGGCCAAAGCTGATTCTTTTCCCAAAAAGGATTTCAAGAGGAACCCCAACCCCCCAAACCATCAAAGACAAATAAAAAATGAAGATAAAAAAATACAAGCTCCCTTAAAGAATGAAAATTTTATAGGAGCAAACGATTTTCAAGACTTCGGAGATTCGGATAATGATGTCACGAACTTCAGTGATGATTGCACACAACCATATATGACTCAAGAAAACTATGAAAAATCTCTAAACACACAACAACCGTCGAATAAGGGTGAATAAGGTGATCACACTGACCTTTGTGAATCCCAACAAGAAACTAAGATGATAATGGCTAAGATCCAACCCAATTATAACTTAAGATCTAAGAGTAAGACCATCTAAACTGCTCAACCCAAGAAAATCCTCCAAAGAGGTCAAACTTACGAGCCTACTCCGGAAGAGATCTTATTACCCAACAGTAAAACTAAAGTAGTAAGCACACAAGAGTCCGAAGTGGAAAAAGTTGAAACCCAAACACAAGGAACTGAAACAGTAAATAAAATTACATCTTCAACCATGACCATGAGTAATAAAGTGGTCCGGACGAATAAGTCGGAAAGGAAGGATTCATAAGTCTCAACTAAAGAACCAGACAAGGTGAGCGGAGCTTTCAGTTTTGAAAATGAGATAAATAAAATTAAGATACCAATCCCTTTGGTAGAATTAGCAAAAAACTCCGTTTATTGGAAGCAGATTACCAAAGCGATGGGTGTCTCTGAGCTAGAAAGCCAGTCTGATGTTTTAAATCTAGAAGATGACAAACCTAATATCACTTTTGGTCCCCATTTTGAAGGGGCCAAAGACACCATTTCTCCCTTTTATATCACTCTAAATGTGTATGATCAATTGCTACATAATTGCATGTTAGACTCCGGAGCCTCCCATAACGTTATGCCTAAGATTATTATGGACAAATTGGGTATCCAGATCACCAGACCTTATGAAGATCTTTGCTCTTTTGACTCAAGAAGGGTTAAGTGTATGGGGATGATAAAGGATCTGGTAGTTACCCTAGCGTAGGTCCCGGTTAAGAGTATCCTGATGGATGTGGTTATTGGAGATATTCCCCCTAAGTATGGCTTATTTTTGTCTAGGTCATGGGGAGCCAAGTTGGGGGGTTCTCTTCAATTGGATATGACGTTCGCCACAATTCCTGTGTTTGGTGGTCAGTTTACTCAGTTGTACAGAGAAATGAGATTAGCATATACAGTGAGTGACCCTCAAAACCCAAACAATTTCCCTATTTACATCGCGTACCAAGATCTGGGAAATTGTATCTTGTCGTTTGATGATGGTTTAGACAGTTGTCCGAAGGAAAACGATATACAGCAAGAAGAGTCAAGTTACATGACAGAGGATCTGTGTAGCACCGGTGTCTGGAAAATGTATTTTGACGGTGCCTCATCTTCCGAAGGGGCAGGTGCAGAAGTGCTCTTAATGGCTCCCGAAGGTAAGTTCGTGGTTCCTTTTTCCTACCGACTGCAGTGGGATATAGATTACACTAACAACGTATGTGAATATGAAGCGTTGGTCTTAGGATTAGAGTCTGCCAAGAAGCTAAAGATAAATAACTTAGAGGTATACGGAGATGCAGAGTTAATAGTCAAACAAATAAACCGACAGTACCAAGCCAAGCATCCCAGATTAAGATCATACAGAAATTGTGCCTGGGATCTCATGGAAAACTTTTTCTCATCTGTAAATGTCCACTTTATCCCTCGCGCAGTGAATTTACATGCTGATGCATTGGCTAAAGCAACTTCAACCTTCTCTCCTCCCATGAATTTCAAATTGAAGTATCACATCGAAATCAGATACAGACCATCTATACCAGACAATATCCAACACTGGCAGGTCTTTGAGGATGATGAACAAATTAAGAAATTTCTTGAAGCAGTGGGTGAATTCTCTGAAACTCATGCAGACCAAGAAAATCAAAATCACCTGATATGGATCATGCAAGAAGGGAAAGATCCTAAAGCCTTCCAATAAAAAATTGTGGATCATCGTATGCTGGTCCTTAAAAACAACCGGATTCTGAAAGGATTGATTCCTTTAGAAAGAATTTTTGATCAAAACGACGTACCTGTAAAATCCACTTTACAACCCTAACCAGAAGAAGTGGACGACTGTGATATAGGAACTAAAAAAGAATCTAGGGTGGTAAAAATATCCAAATTCCTCCCTCCCAAAGTGAAAGTTAAGTATAAAGACCTACTCAGTCAGTATAAGGATGTTTTCGCCTGGTCTTATGATGATTTAAGAACATATGACACTTCCATAATTGATCACAAGATACCTTTGAAGCCTGGGGTCAAACTGTTTAGGCAAAATCTTAGGCAGATCAACCCCATTTTGTTACCTGTGATCAAAAAAGAAGTTAAGAAACTTTTAGATGTGAAAATAATCGTACCTCTGAGATACTCAGACTAGGTAGAAAACCAGGTCCCGGTCAGGAAAAAGAGTGGGGAAATCAGACTTTGTGTGGATTTCCAAAACTTAAATAAGTTGTCTCTCAAGGACAATTATTCGCTGCCCAAAATGGACCATGTGTTAGAAAAATTAGTTGGAGAAAACCAAATGTCTATGATAGATGGGTTCTCTGGTTATAATCAAATCGCCATGAATGAACAAGACAGGGAAAAAACTGCTTTCACCACACCATGGGGTACGTTCATGTATGACAAAATGCCTTTTGGTTTGATGAATGTAGGGGCCACATTCCAGTGTGCTATGGACATCGCTTTCATAGGAGAAATGGATAAGTTCGTAGTCATTTACCTCGACGATTTGACGGTTTTCTCTAAAACCGATGAAGAACACTTGATGCATCTTAAAGAGACTTTCGAAAAATGCCGCAGGTTTGGTCTATCTTTAAACCCAAAGAAATCACATTTCGCCATGTGGGAAGGTAAGATTTTGGGTCATATCATATCCAAGGATGGAATCAGGATTGATCCTAAGAGAATTGAAGCAATAGATACTATAAATATTCCCAGAAATGTAAAATAGATTCAATCTTTCTTAGGAAGAATAATTTTTTTACGAAGGTTATCCCGAATTTTGTTGCGATTGTAAAATTGATCACAGGTATGTTGAAGAAGGACAGTGGAGTAAATTGGACAACTGAAGCCAAAGCATCGTTCGCACATATTAAGAAAGTCATAAGTGAGGCACCTGTGTTAGCAAGCCCCGACTATCTAAAAGATTTTCTTATCTTCTCGTTTTCCTCCGAACACACTATCGCCGCGGTGCTCCTACAAAAGAACGAAGAAGGATTCGAACAACCAATCGCCTTTTTCAGCAAGAGCCTTAGAGATGCAGAATTGAAGTATGATATAATAGAAAAATAGGCATACGCCATGGTAAAAGCATTAAAGGCATTCAGAATGTATGTACTACACTCAAAGATAATTGCGTACGTGCCTACCAGTTCTGTGAAAGATATATTGGTGCAGCCAGATAGCGATGGAAAAAGAGGGCGATGGCTCGCCAAAATCCAAGAATTTGATCTGGAAGTCAAACTGACCAAATTGATAAAAGGGAAAGGCCTGGCCAAACTCTGAGCTGAGTTGAATTTCAGAGCCCTAGATATCAATTGCCTGCAGGAAGGCGATGAAGACACGGACCTAAACGAGCTAAATGAGGAAACAAGTCCAAACACGATCGAAGAGAAGTTCTTATCATTGGGCTGGTACAGAGACATAGTGTCATACCTACTAACTCTAAAATTCCCAAATGAGCTATCATCATCTAAAGCCAGAACTTTAAAACTCCATGCAGTTAAATATTGTATCGCTGAAAGTCAGCTATATTAGAAAGATGCACTCAGTTTCTTGTTAGTCTGTTTGGTTGAATCGGAAACTCAACGGGTTATAGATGAATTTCACGAGGGAGTCTGTGGGGGGCATCAGACATGGAGATCTATAGCCTACAAGATCTTGAGGGCTGGGTACTACTGGCCAAAACTCTTTTTGGACGTCAATGCCAAAGTGCGTGCCTGCAACCCTTGTCAACTATTCGCAGGTAAACAGAAGCTCCCGGCACTGCCTCTAGTTCCAGTCAAAGCTGAAGCCCCATTCCAACAATGGGGTCTAGACTTCATAGGCGAGATTAATCCCCATTCCAATGCTCAACACAAGTGAATCTTAACAGCTACATATTATTTTACTAAGTGGGTGGAAGCCATTCCAACCAAAAGGGTAACAGACTTGGTGGTAATCGATTTCTTAGAAGACAATATTTTGTCAAGATTTGGTTGCCTCTGAAAGATAGTTACTGACAATGCCCAGGCCTTTAAATCTATGGGTATGATCAGCTTCTCTCAAAAGTATAACATTGTTCTTGGCCATTCCACAGCATATTACCCCCAGGGAAATGGATTGGCCGAGTCATCCAACAAGAGCCTGGTAAATATAATAAAGAAGGTATTGGATGAAAACAAAAGGTCTTGGCATGTGCACTTAAAATATGCATTGTGGGAAAATTGCATAAGCACAAAAAGGTTGATCGACATTTCGCCTTTCCAGATGTTATATGGGACCGATGTTGTGCTACCTATAAACCTAGAGCTCCCAATGATGAAGTTATGGCAAGATCAAAATGAAGAACCCAATCATGTCACCAGAAGGATGAACCAACTGATCGAAGTTCAACAGCATAGAGTCAAAGTAGATGAAAAGATGCAGAAGTACCAAGATGACATGAAGGAATTATTCGACCACAAAGCAAAGGACAAAGAATTCCTCCCAGGTGATTTAGTGTTAAGGTGCGATGCAAGAAAGGAAGAAGCAGCAAAACATGGTAAATTTAACTAGCTCTGGTATGGGCCATTCAGGGTCTCGGATTTGGAAGGAAAAAATTCTTTCCTAATGGAAAATATAGATGGTGAAGTCCTCAACGCCCCTATCAAAGGGTGGTATCTGAAGCATTACATGACGTAACAGTCGCCAAAAAAAATAAAAAAATAAAAAAAAATAATAATAAAAAAATTGTGTACATATATATATTTTTCATTTAAACATTGCTCTTGATTTTCTTTTTTCGTTCATGAACTTTCAAAACATTTCAGATAATCTTCGTATTTTCCTCTTACAGGATTCCAGCTACACACAAAATGACAGGAAAAGTAAACTGAAATTTGGTCTCAGAAATAAATCATCTTAAACAGGTGATATCCAAGAAATTTGATATTTTGCAAAGAAATTGAAACGAAAAGGTATAGAGGAGTTTTTATAAAGGACATGTTTTAAAGGAATATTAAAAGAATCTGAGGTTAACATCATTCAAACAACAATATCGTCCGAACTGATAAATAGCAAAATTGTTTCTTTGTTTAATCGGAAGTTAAAACAAATTAAATAATTCACCCAATTTAAAAGCAGTCGGTCGAAGTAAAGTATCCTCAAAAAAGATCTACAGGAGTCAGTTTCAAATTTTTTGACCTCTGTATTTTCAGTCCATGAGTCACCACCTGTCACCCTTTTCTGTCCTAGGGTTTACCTTTCTAAAATTCAGCATATTTCAGTTTCGCATAATGAGGGATAAGAATTTTCTTTTCAAACTTGTGAGCTTCAAAGAAGATTGCGAAAAGAGGGCAGGTCTTCACAGCTCCTTGATCCTCTGCTAAACGAAGAGATGCCTAAAGTGATCCTAACTTTCCTAGGTTTTTCAACAACATTAGAGGATTGAGGCTTGCTCAATTAGAATGCCCTGAGAAAGTTATTTTCCCTTTTTCCCCTGAGAACGAAGGTGTTGTGAAGGTCAAGGGAAGGTTGGTACTGAGTAATCAAAGTAAGTTGAAAGACCTATAATGCAAAATATTACACAGATATCAGCCCTGATACAAACTAATTTCCCCCATCTTCGTGCTCTAAAAAGCAAATTATAAGACAGGTGGTGAAAGGAAATTCAGAAATGATTGCCCCCACCTAGTCCAAGAGACGATGAAAGGAAATTCAGAAATGATTGCCCTCATCTCAGCATTTAAATGCATAAATATATTTCGAAGTGGTGAAAGGAAATTCAGTAAAAGGGGCCAGATAACTTCATCGGGGTACTGAACAGACTCGCTGGCAGTGAAGCAATATCTGAGATATCTATAAGGCTGTTATACATGAATATCACTCTACTCTAGTAACCAATGCTTCTTAAAACCTGATCCACATCCCAAATTCAAACGGGGCTTCCCAATTTAAAAAACATATAATCTTCTTCGTTTGATGCAAGCTAATAGCCGCAAGATCTGTTGGGTCTCCTAGAACTGTTTCGATTGTCTTAAAGCAGACTTGAAGTTAGTAGCAGGAAAGGGAAAGTCGTGAAAGGCACTACAGCTAAGTTTAAAAGAATATCTGAGTTTGAAAAAGCTTTTCAAGGTAAAGAACGAAGTCTCTTTTCCCCTTCGTTACCCTGTTCACAGGAACCTTTTCACATGATTGAAGCTATTGACTCCATTTACCCAATATTGGCACATGGTCTAATCTTCTTCTTGCCTTACAAGAAAGCGGGATCCCTAGTTGGAGCCTATGTTGGATCCGCCTTTGTTTTTCTAGCTCGTCACAAATTTCATTCTTAATGCTCGAAATCGAAAAGATGGTTTTTGTATTTTCCCTCTGTAGTTTCAATATCTCTGAAGGTTTATCACACGAGCAGTGATGATTATTGTACTCTCGAGATGAGTCCAACCTGTCATAAAAATGTTTCCTCTTTTGTTCTACCTCGGGATCTCGTAGGTCGGATACTATAAGTCATGTAGTTCACACATCCCGAGCTACGAAATGGCAAAATCGCTTTAATTTTTCACCCAGGGCAGTAACGAGAGTAAAGTTTTCCCTAAACCGTGATTAAACGTCATCGGGTTTTCGCACCTCGGTGTTCACCAAATAAAAATTTTTATTGTCATAGCCCCGATAGACGAGAACACGAGGTCTTTATTTTAGTAACCCGTGTCAAGTTTAAAAGTAAAAGCTAAACCATGGTAAAATTTCTGTTAGCAATTAGCCATTCAACGTTTTCTTTTTTAAAAGTTACACCGTCTCAGCCCCAACTCGCGAAGTCACGATAAGGATATAAACGTAATTGATTAATCACTAAATCCGAGTTTATCTTCCATTTTTATTAAGTCTTATTATCGCGATCTCGCGGTTTCGCAGCTCAGCATGCAAACCTCCCAGAAACTTATTTTCGAAGCTCCGAGTCGCGATATGGCGAATATAATAATTATGAAATTAATTGAGCCCCTAATCATGATTACGCTTTTTATTAACCAAAATCGATCATCGCAGTCTCGGGTGTCAAAGGTTCAAAGTGTTAAAGTAAAATCCCCGATATAACGAGTACCGAAATATTGATTAACGTTGGTAAAACCAGATTAATTAAGTTAAATCGATACATATCTCGTGTTTCGATGCTTGCACAATTTACGAGGTAGCCTTATTCATTCCATACGCCAACTGATATTTTAAACCGCCAAAATTTATGGCATTAATTAGGAAATAGGGCAAATCGACGAATAAAGATCGTATTTTTATGGCAAAATCTATTTCTAAATATGATTTGACAGGCCTGTTCTGAAAGGTACCAAGTTTTCGAATATATATAAGAGTTGTGGTTCATTATAACAAATGCATTTTCATATTACGCAAAGCACATTATCTCGGATCAAGCTGACTTCTGTATGTATACGTATTTCTATCGCAGAAGAGCTAAAGCACAATCCCTAGCCATGGCTCCTCGAAAAGCATCCAAAGCCAGTGTTGAGGTTTCAGGATAGGGCTCGGACAATGTTGTTGATACTTCACCTCGAAGTATCGACTCGGTCCCGAACTGGTCGTTCGTTTCAGATGTTCTGCAAGAAGAATTGGTGGATTATTCTAATGACTCCAGTGACAACGAAAAAGATGATATAACCACCAAGTACAAGATAGTCATCCAATCCGGAATGCACAGAGTAGCAGCCAAGCCACGACTATTGCCATATTATGATATGGTCTGATGGGCATTGGACCTTGTTGACATACCGACCAGAACCATTATGAATGAGCAGAAAGTCATCATCGGGACTTTTAGGCCAGAACATCTGCAAGCCATGTATAAGCTGCCCACAACACCCAACTATACATATGGCACTGAATTCTTGGACGAATTCAAGTAGAAGGAATGCATACAGTATGATAAAACCATGTCCATTTAATAAGAGATTGGGTTTCGCACGCCGCGAAGTTCAGGGCTGATAGCCACGGCATATATTCAATAGCTTCCTTAGAGCCATAGTACAAGTACATTTCCATGATGACATGCAGGCTTTACGGGAAAGAGGACACCTCACATTTTAATCTTCCATGGGTGCCTATGATGTTTTGGGTCACCGAAGGCAGTTCCTTTGACTGGGTGAAAATGTTGTCCGACAGCTTGGCCAGTCGAATCACAGAGTATCGAGCACAGAAAGATAGCGTAAAGGCGTCTTCATTCTTCATGTCTACATACATTATGGATGCCATTTTTTGTTTGACACCATTTCCCTTAATGAGTTGGAGTTGGACTCCAGCAGAAGACGAGCCCATACATGTCTATCATTCAAAATTATGGGAAAACAAAGCTGCAAGTTTCGTGTACTAAATCTTCAACTGGGTGATGGTGCCTCTGCATGTCACTATTTTCGGTCACCCACCACCCAGGATTTCGGAAAGTATAGTGACAAATCTGAGCAGCATAGCCGACTGGTATGTGGAGGCTGAATTTTTGTACCTCAGAGTTTTCGGGGCTTTTGTTCCCCCGCATGCACTGCCATTATTCATTCCCGACAAGTTGGCTTGTCGCGAGGTTGCCAGACAAACAATAATCGGTGGTATAAGCAAGGAGCTTGAGGGATATTCAAAGAAGGTATGGCCACATTTTCCTGTTCATTTAAATTCTTATTCTTTATTAGATTTCTGGCATGCCAAAGATGAGGCAGCAGCCCTGGAGGACCTAAATTTGGTCCTCATTGAATATGAAAAGCATGATCTGCAAAGTGTTGTGAGCAATTATCTGGCCAGTTGTGGGCTCAAGAGATTTGAGCATGAGAGTTCACCCTCGGATGACATTTTCCGAGGCGCAAGGTCTTATGCTGAGATTCTAGCTCAGATACAAACCTTGGCACCTGAGGAGAGAGCCAATGTTTTGAAGTTCCAAGAACATCGACGCAGTTGTCTTCCCGCAGTGTTGCGGGGTGAGAGTCCAGCTATGGTGGAGGTCAAACAAAAGGATGCCAAAGGCTCTAAGGATGCGAACCCTGATCAAGAAAAACACCACGACAAGGGGGAGAAAACCAAGAGTCCGAAAGCAGAAATAAAGACTCTTGACCCTCCGAAGAAGCAGAGTCCGGTTACTACTCCAGGAAAATCAGCAAAGCAGATCGAAGAACGTATCACATCGGTTACTCCCTTGCAGTCGACTCAAGGAAATATTGAGTTAGGATGGATCTTCAATGAAGAGTTGAGGCCTATAAGGTTAGAAGAACTCCCTCCGAATGAGTTTTTCTTCGATAAGAAGAGAAAGGCAGTAGTAAAGAGGGAATTCTATCAGGAAGGAGAGTCAACTGCTAAGAAATATAAAGATATAACTGATGGAAAAGACAAGAAGAATGAACAATTCACAACTGAAATAGCAGGGACATTAGGAGCATATGCTTCGGCGAATCAATTTTCAGTCGGGCTTTTGAAAAACCAGCTTAAGAGAAAAAATCGCCTCATCAAGACCCTTGAAGCCAGGCTAGCCACAACAACAGAAACTGCTAAGGACCAGGCGAGCGTAGGAATAGAGTAGGCCAGGTTGGCCGATAAAAATGAGATAGAGCTACTCAAGACTAAGCTCGAGCAAGCACAGCTGGTGGTCCGAGATGGTCAGATGCAAGCGAGCCAGCAAAGAGATTTGATCCAACAGCTACAGGCTAGGGTGGAAATCGCCGAAAGCAAAGTGATAGATATTGGGATGTTTCAGTCCCAGGCGATGGAGATTCGGGGCAAAGTCTCTACAGCCCAACGAAATTTACTCGGCAAGGTAGGGGAGATTCGAGACAATTGCTTGTTGGTTAATCAAGTTTTGGAGAACTTGTCCGCCAGAGAAAGGGAAGCTGGAGCAGCACGGGTCGCCTTCCAAGAGGCTGTAATAGCCACAAACAACAGGGGTTCAGGAAGTACTCCCAGGTTCACCATTTCGGAGCAGACCAGAGGAAACATTCTATTAAAAGAATGGGAGCACACCATCGTCGAAGGCAAGCAGCAAGCCAAAAAGGTAACGAATTCCTTAGAAGAGGCTTTTAGTTCTATAGATGGTGATCTGCTAGGCATTGATAGCGGAGGTAATGCCAAGGCGTTAATGCAAATGAATATGGAAAAAATCTCACTTGATCTAAAGGAAAAAGAGGAAAGTGATTTGGCTGAGATTTCCCAAGCGACTATGGTGGACATAGTCCAAATAGACAAATGCATGATTAGCCCAAGCATGCAATTATGTGCCATCGACATCATAGATGGACAGATGGAAGACAGGCTGCAGCAGTTAGCCCAAGAATGTTACTTTTTTGAAGCCAGCTGTCAAGCAAAACCGTCGCAGCTGATATCCCAGCTGGTTGAAAGATGCATCGCCTATACTGAGCACGCTCGAGGAAAAACGTCTGGCACCAAGTGAAGACAGAGAAGAAGAAATGGAGTGATTTCTCTCCTCCCTGTCATAACTGAAATTTTGTGATGATTGAGATTCTATCTTATTTTTAAAACTATATAAATATACCACAGAAAGAAAAGAAAAAGGTTGGACCTTTTTGTGTCGATTGTAACAGAGTTTTTACAATTTTTTGAGAGTTAATACAAAGAAAATCTGAAGATTCTCAATTCTGTCATGACTATGTTATGAGTTTGTTTTCTTGTATCTCATATTTTCATTTCATTTCATATTCATAACTGATGAATGCTTCGTTATAATTTAGTACGACCACTACTATAGAGAATGAATTTTGGTTTTCTGTAATTGTTTACTGTTTTTCCTCTGTACCATCTATTAGTGGGTGTAAGACCAGTCAACACTTTCAGAATTCTACACATATTCTATGCTACATCGGGTTATTTCTTTACAACTTTCCTCTTCTATTTATACGTGAGATTCTCCCTTGATACGAGCCTTACATCATAGACAAATAAATGTGTTTCTCCCACCTCATACATTTTATTAAGATATAACTCAGTTACGGGAAAGAGCCTTTGATTTGCATCCCTATTTTATTTCTGAAACCATAAATTCTCTTTTATACGACCAAATTGAGACATCACTTAATCTATCTTTGAAGTTTCTCCTACTTTTACTGCTCCTCCATCACTTTCCTTGTACCAACACAGCCCAATATCGAATCCAGATTATCAAACCAAACGCACATTGCCTTAAACCTTTTCGATACTATTCTTAAAACAACTACTAACCGGGTTGAACTTGAACGTTCATGGGCAGCCATTGAACATGATATAACTATCTAGGAACAATTGGAAGCTAGACAATTCCAATGTAGAAATCTTCCTTAGTTTCCTTTGCCGAAGGTTGACATTTCTCTCTTCTCCAACTTTTACCCACTTTCTGATGCCTAGACACTGTACTTCTAAGCCTTAAGTACAGACTCTAGAACAACACTATCCATAACCAAATACCATAAACCCTTACATCAAACCATGTGCCATAACCTCACTTTTAAGTAGCCTCAAGGATGTATCATTCATAAGCCAATCATATACCAATACCACTTGTTGTTGCAAGAGTTGACTCTAGGCTGTAATAGAGCCAAGCCTTAGCACATTTTAAATGAAATAAAATTTGTTGATTGATCAGTCATAAGAGGCTTCTAGAACTAGGTCTAAAATAGGCCCTTCACTCATTTATAGATCAGAAACGAAGAGGCATGAAATCGTTTGTCTAATTGATTCAATAAAGAAGATGGATAGAGGATAGGAGATGAAGAAGACTAGAACAAAGAGTTAGGTGTCTAATTCTGATAGGTCTATTCCTTATTTCAATGGAAGAAATAACACCAAACTTCAAATATCTGAACACAAGTATTGTCTTACTCATAGCAAGACAGAGGACAAGCTATGAACAAATAAAACTTGTAAATAAAGAAAAACAATTAAGATGCAGGTCTTGTTCTACTCACGGAAAACAGAGGAAAAACTGCACTTTAAGGAATGCTTTAAATTAGCTACAACAGAAGTATTACTGAATTGTAACCATTACAAGATGAATTAATGAATGGAAGGAAGAAAGAGAAGTGGTGAAAACTTCAGAAACAATAACACAGGAAGAAAACAGAATTAGACAGTGACAAGGTGTAGAATCTCTTGTCATTCTGTTCTATATTTGCTAAAAATGAATGCATTACAAACCCAGCCTCCAAAAAGCTCTCGGGTTGTTCCCCCCTTTTTTCTTCAAGAAGATACAATAATATATGTCTTCTTCCCCCTTTCAAATAACTGAAAAATGATTTGGATTCCAAAATAAATCCCTCTAGAAATGAACAAGAATTTCATGTAGGTATTGAGGTCGAAATCCTCCGAAAAGATAACAACAGTTACCATCAAATTCAAAAAATTTCTGCAATAGAAAATGGGCCAAACTGCTGAAAACTAGGGCTGCAGTTATGGTTCTGTATATCTCGAATCGTGAAAGATGTGTATAAAATGAAAGAGGTTTTTGTTCATCTATTTTTTCTAACCCAAAACCTCTCTCGGTTTCTTGAGATCCATTTCCATTTGCCCCAGATCTGCCTTTCAAAAATATGTGTCAAACGAAGAAATTTTGAGATCCAAAAATTAAGGCTCAAAGATGGATTCAATTCTCCCAATCTATGACACCTGTAGGAAAAATGAGGGAGGTTATTGATCTCTGATGTGTTAGGCACAAAATCCTTTGACCGTTTCTCAAAATGATATTCGAGTCGCTCAGAATCATCATTTGAAAATGATGACTCCGCACAGTAAAAAACACCACATTTCTGAAAATGAACCTCATCTTTCGGGGGAATTTTGAATGCCTTCCCAAAATCCAAATGAAAATATGAATGCACCAATGGAAATCTTAGGATCTTTAGATGTCAATCGACCATTTAAGCGTGCAAAATGACCTCTCCACGACTGAGAAAACGGATTTTTTGCTGAGGCAGTTTATTGCATATGAAAAATCTGTGATTTCGGTGGCTAACACGTCAAAAAAAAACTTATCTTAGCTGCCGAAAGTCCTAGCTTTCGGTGGCTAACAGTGAAATTTCAGAGTTCCATAAGCCACCAAAAGTCTCTAAACCTGATTTTGGGATTTCGGGTTTCGGAACAATGGTTAAACTTTTTACGTTGATCGAACCTCCGATGGTCGAAATCCCGAAATGGTGACGTGGCATTTGTGTGAAACCTTAATATAGTGATTTTATTTTCGTTTATTGCAATTTTTTTGTGCCTCCTCGTGATCTCTTCCTCCATGTGGCCTGATGCGTGATGCTTAAATGCTTGGTCTCGGCCGATACACTTTCGACAATTAAGAGCATATGAAAATTGAGATTTAAGCTACCGAAAGTCTACACTTTCGGTAGCTAAACACTATAAATTTTTTCCTCCTAAGCTACCGAAAGCCAAAATTTCAATATTTGTTCCAACATAGGCTCCATCTAGGGATGGTGCTTTCTGTAAAGTGCCAAGAACAATAGACCAAGTGCCTTCATCCATTGGGCGACCCAAAATCATCCTTATCAAACTCTGAACCCTGTCACTTTACTTGCATCTTTTCAGAACAAAAAACCGCTTATTCACTCATTGAGCTATGGAGTCGTAATGCTTTAAAAAAAAACCATACTGGATTCAAAACTGAAATGAAAACATATTGAAAACCACTGCTGTAATCTAATGCTCGAAGTCAAGCTTATTTATATACATCACCTACTCTAACTACTGAAAAATTCCCATTGAATCAAATGATACAAAAATGCCAGTGAAGCCAATCCAATAATTGTCTATTTATTTGAAATTTTCTCACTTTCTTTGAGCAGGATGAAAAAGGAAACTGAAAACTCCCATCTAACATGTTGGTGATCATGAATTTTCAAACCTTTCATCGATTCTTATGACAAAATATCCATGACATAGCATACTCCTTCATTAAATGAATGTAAAAGGTCAACAAAAGGATCATGAAAAAATGCATGGTCTTGAGGTTTTAAAACATCCAGGACTACTCCATGTTCTGATTTATAATGATTAGGATCATTCTCGAAGAGAATATCTAAGCACCCTTCAAGATCATCTGCAATGGCATCTCCAAAATCATGGCACAATCTTGTCTAAAGACCCTCATTCCTCCATGAAAAATCTGCAGCAAGTTGTTCTATAGAAATGATGAAATAATCATCACTATACTCATCATATTTAGGTTCAGCAGATAACTCAAGAGGGTCATCAGTCATACAAAAACTCGGGACATCAACTGTGGATCTCTCAAGCAAAGGACACTTTGTTACTATCTCTGGCATACTGTTTATTTTAGAATCATACTTCTGCAAATCACAGTCTAAAGCATTTTCGAACAACAAACTTTCTTTAGGATCATTAAACATGGAAGCCATATCTTTTTCATGAAACAAAGCAGAGTCTAAAATCTGATCTCCTGGAAGGAAATCATCATAAATAGGTTCACTAACTTCCTGTAAAGTTCCATGAAATACATGACTGTCATCATTTAAAAACAGATTTACATTTTCAGAAATGGAAGAAGTTTGACACTCATATCCAGGACTGTTTGAAAGCTGCAAATCTGTGTGAGTAGGGGCTGCAACATAGCTGTGTAGGAGCAGATCTATTTCTTCTTCAGTCAAAGGAGGAGGTGGTCTCTGTATTTTCTGGATAAAACAACAATCATTCATTTCTATCTCTTTTGCAGGTTGACCGTGATGTTGAATATCTTCTTCTTGATTAAGTTCACAAGATCCAGCATCTTTATGAGCCAACTCTTCCTCATATTGATCATCTTCATCAACTTGAGAAATTTCTATTGTTTCTTCCTCCTCTTCAAGAGGATTTGTATGATCTTTTTGTCTTATGAATCCTATATTACAACAATCTTCAAAAAGGATTTCAGTTGAATATATCCTCTTACAATGTTGATGAAAAAGTGTGTGAAAACATCTCAATGAAGGAATACTGGAATGGGTTAAAGATTTATACCAGAGTCTAGCATCTTTTTCCAATGAAAAAATAAACAATTTCATGAGGACATATTCATGATTTACATTTAATTCCTCCATGAGCTTGTGGAATTCAAACAAGTGTTGACCGGGATTGTCGTCCTCATATTTTCCAAATTTAGGAAGGACATCTTCCCAAATTTTAATGTCTGGAACAGTGTTTGGAAAGTCATAAACATTTGTAAAGTCCAGAGGGGCAAACCTTGCAGCAATTCGAGCAGCGAATGAATTCGAAATTTGAGACCAGTGGAGTCACCAACAAAATCATGTAGAGTCTACGAACCAAGGAGTCGCCAGGTGAATGATCACAGCCAATTGAATGCCTATCCCTTGTTCACCATCAAGAGATAGATCTGAAATTTGCCGTATCCCAAGGAAGATAACTTCGTCCTCCATCCCCGGCAGTGGCGCCAGAAAATGTTGTCACAAGAGTTGACTCTAGGCTGTAATAGAGCCAAGCATTAGCACATTTTAAATGAAATAAAAAATTTTGATTGATCAGTCATAAGAGGCTTCTAGAAGTAGGTCTGAAATAGGCCCTTCACTCATTTATAGATCAGAAACGAAGAGGCATTACATCGTTTGTCTAATTGATTCAATAAAGAATATGGATAGAGGGTAGGAGATGAAGAAGACTGGAACAAAGAGTTAGGTATTTAATTCTGATAGGTCTATTCTTTATTTCAATGGAAGAAATAACACCAAACTTTAAATATCTGAACAGAGGTCTTGTCTTACTCATAGAAAGACAGAGGAAAAGCTATGAACAAATAAAACTTGTAAATAAAGAAAAACAATTAAGATGCAAGTCTTGTTCTACTCATGAAAAAACAGAGGAAAAACTGCACTTTAAGGAATGCTTTAAATTAGCTACAGCAGAAGTATTACTGAATTGTAACCATTACAAGCTGAATTAATGAATGGAAGGAAGAAAGAGAAGTGAAAACTTCAGAAACAATAACACAAGAAGAAGAAAGAATTAGACAGTGACAAGGTGTAGAATCTCTTGGCATTCTGTTCTATATTTTATGAAAATGAATGCATTACAAACCCAGCCTCCAAAAGGCTCTCGGGTTGTTCCCCCTTTTTTTCTTCAAGAAGATACAATAATATATGTCTTCTGCCCCCTTTCGAATAACTGAAAAATGATTTGTATTCCAAAATAAATCCCTCTAGAAATGAACAGGCATTTCATGTAGGTATTGAGGTCGAAATCCTCCCAAAAGATAACAACAGTTACCATCAAATTCAGAAACTTTCTGCCATAGAAAATGGGCCGAACTGCTGAAAATTGGGGCTGCGGTTATGGTTATGTATCTCTCGAATCGTGACAGATGTGTATAAAATGAAATATTTTTTTGTTCATATATTTTTTCTGACCAAAAACCTCTCTCGGTTTCCTGAGATCCATTTCCATTTGCCCCAGATCTGCCTTTCAAAAACATGTGTCAAATGGAGAAATTCTGAGATCCGAAAATTAAGGCTCGAAGATGGATTCGATTCTACCAATATGTGACACCTGTAGGAAACCTTAGGGAGGTTATTGATCTCTGATGTGTTAGGCACAAAAACCTCTGACCATTTCTCAAAATTATATTCAAGTCGCTCAGAATCATCATTTGAAAACGATGACTCAGCACAGTAAAAAACACCACATTTCTGAAAACAAACCTCATCTTTCAGGGGAATTTTGAATGCCTTCCCAAGATCCAAATGAAAATATGAATGCACCAATGGAAATATTAGGATCTTTATATGTCAATCGACCATTTTAGCGTGCAAAACGACCTCTCCACGGCTGAGAAAATAGATTTTTTGCTGAGGCAGTTTATTGCATATGAAAAATCTGTGATTTCGGTGGCTAACACGTCAAAAACAAAGGTATCTTAATTGTCGAAAGTCCTGGCTTTCAGTGGCTAACAGTGAAATTTCGGAGTACCATAAGCCACCGAAAGTCCCGAAGCCCGATTTCGAGATTTCGGGATTTTGGGTTTCGGAACAATGGTTAAACTTTTTACGTTGATCAAACCTCCGATGGCCGAAAGCCCGAAATGGTGACGTGGCATTTGTGTGAAACCTTAATATAGTGATTTTATTTCCGTTTATTGCAATTTTTTTGTGCCTCCTCGTGAGCTCTTCCTCCATGTGGCCTGATGCGTGATGCTTAAATGCTTGGTCTCGGCCAATACACTTTCAGCAGTTAAGGGCATATGAAAACTAAGATTTAAGCTATCGAAAGTCTGCACTTTCGGTAGCTAAACACTATAAAAAATTTCCTCCTAAGCTACCGAAAGCCAAAATTTCAATATTTGTTCCAACACCACTAACAAGTGTCTCTCACAATGTACCATAAGATATGCCAATAAATCAAACAAAGTGCACTGACAATATACTTCAATAGACCTCAAAACCATTCTACAACAAGCCCTAAACTTCCAAGAGGGAATCCAATAGATTTATAAGGAAACCCTCAACTAGATTCATAAGTTCAACACTACACATATGAAAACCATACATTTTTCTTCTTGTAGCGTTCTACTGCCGCGATTTTTCTATCGCACTTTTTCTGCCACGGTTTTCCTGTCACGATTTTTCTACCACACTTTTTCTATCGAGGTTTTTCTGCCACAATTTTCCTACCGCACTTCTTCTTCTGCAGTTTTTCTACCACACTTTTCCTGCCACAATTTTCCTACCGCACTTTTTATGTCGCCATTTTCCTGCCACACTTTTTCTGTCGCACTTTTCCTGCCACAATTTTACTGCCACACTTCTTCTGTCGCACTTTTCCTGCCGCAATTTTCTTGCCGCAGTTTTTCTGCTGCGCTTTTCCTGCCGCGAATTTCTTGCCACACTTTTTCGACTGTACTTTTCCTACCACACTTTTTTTGTTGCAGCTTTCCTGCCACGATTTTTCTACCACACTTTTTTTGCCGCACTTTTCTCTATCAATAATACCTACCCAAATAACCTTTCACAAAATAGATATTCAATGATATTCAATAGGTGATTAAATGAGAGACCTTTGCCTCTTATTTATACTTTCATGTAGTTTCCTCAAGGGGTTACCTTTTAACCATCTTAACCCACTTTCCTTATTTTAGGGATAACCCACTTCTAACCACTTGTCCACTTAGTAATTTCTCCATTAACTTTATTATTTAAATAATTTATTTTGTATCCACTTTGACTTATAGTACACTCATCAATTCACTTTATCATTTACCTTCTAACCATGTTAAACCACTTTCTTTATTTTAGGGCTAACCCGCTTCTAACCACTTGTCCACTTACTAATTTCTCCATTAACTTTATTATTTAAATAATTTCTTTTGTATCCACTTTAACTTATAGTACACTCATCACTTCACTTTATTATTTAAATAATTTCTTCTTTGCAACCACTTTGACTACTTTGACCTTTTGGGGCTTCTAAATGACTCATGAGGGTTCTTCAACTTCACATGGCCATAAATCTCTGACCATGAGGATTTATGTGGCGTTCCACATACCACCGGAAATGGCATGACATGTAATATCCATCTAGATTAGTCTTACCTGCAAATATATCAAAACTCATATCATTATCCATCAAACAAACTTGGGTCCATTACCCAAACCTTTGTGCTACCAGAATTCACTATCGGAATTTCTTCAAGGGTTGACATCAATGACAACTAACCCAAATAATCAACACGATCCTCTCAAGTTTGAGGTGATAGTTCAATTTCCTCCCCCGTGCACGATACCCCATATTCAGATCTTACAGGGAAAAGTGAACTTTCTTCGGCATTTTCTCACAACTTACGCTGAGATCACTAAAGGGTTTATGCATCTCTTGAAAAAGGGAGTCCCATTATTTTGGGATGAAGCTGCTTAGTGCTACTTTGAAGCATTGAAACACACCCTGACATTTGTCCCTCTGCTCCGGCCTACCGATTATAACAAAGATTTCTTGTTGTACTTGGCTGCTATAGAAACAACCATCGACATGATCTTGGTTCAAGAAGATGATATTCTCTCAGAGCACGTTATATATTACCTTAGCCAAGGCCTAGTTGAGTCAGAACTCAACTATTCTCGCGTTGAGAAGCTTGATTTGGCAGCATTTCATGTTGTCCAACGGTTCTGTCACTACATTTTGCTTCACAAGACCACTATCATTGTCATTGTGAACCATTTCCAATATCTGTTAACGTGATGGGTCCTTTGAGGAAACATCAGTAGATGGATTGTAATCCTCCAAGAATTTGACTTGGATTTTATTTTTGTGAAATACAAAAAGTCATTGGTCTTCGCCGAGCTTATTTTGGAACTTTCGGTCAAGTCTAGTGATATCATTCCCGAAGAATCGCCTATCAAAGGAGATATTTTTCTAATCGCATCTTCGGACCCCTGGTATGGATATATACTAGTCTATCTCTAGAATTTGAAGTGCCTCGCTTTTGCTTCCCGTGATGAGTGTCGACGAATTCATCATCAGGAATGAAACTATCTCTACTCGATGATACTTTGTATCGTTGAGGTGTAGATTGCATTCTTTGTTGGTGCCTTATCCATGAAGAAGAAGAGCTCATTTTGAATAATTGTCACACTAGAGAATGTGGCGATCAGTTTTCTGGGTTGGAAACAACCCAAAGGATTCTACGTACAGGTTACTTTTGGTCCTTGTTAATCAAGGATTGTGTTGAGGCGGTCAAGAAGTGCCACCCAGGTCAGATATTTTGTTGTATGATGCTGGCACATCCTGCTCCCATGTTTCCTACCATTGTTGTTGGTCCTTTCACCAAGTGGGGGATTGATTTCACTACATGTCACCCGACCTCAGCCAGGGAGCATCGTTACATCATTGTAGTAGTAGACTACTTCACAAAGTAGGTCGAGGCTATGCCAATGTTTAACAATGATAGTGAAACAACGACTCTTTTCATTTTTAATCAGATAGTAGCAAGGTTCTACATCCAGAAGGAGATTGTCACTGACCATGGCAGTCACTTCCAAAAAACAATGATGATCGATTTCACGTTAAATCTTGGTTTTAGGAAAGAACATCTATCACCTTATTACCCACAAGTGAATGGTCGGGTTGAAGCTGTGAATAAGTCTCTCAAGACTATTCTTCAACGAATGATCAATTATGCCAAGTCAAATTGGCATTTGATGATGTACTTAGCATTGTGGGCCTACCAAACGTCTATGAATACAACCACCCATTTCTCACATTTTCAACTTGTATATAGGCTGGAAGCAGTATTACCTATTGAGTGTCAGATTCCTTCTTTAAAGTTGGTAGTGGAATTATTTTCGGACACTTCACCGCTTGAGGAATGCCTAATATATCTCGAGCAACTTGATGAGAAGCATTGTGATGCAGCCTCATCCAATGAGGCTCATAAGAAACAAGTCAAGTGTTAGTATGATCGGTCAGTTCATCCTCAGATTTTATCTGAAGGTGATCTTGTCCTGGTCTATGATCAAGACAAAGATCCCTTGGGGGCAGGAAAGTTTAAACCCACGTGATTCGTACCGTTCATTGTGAAAGAGGTCTTGAAGAAGGGTGCTTACCATCTAGTTGAATTTGAAGGAAATTCCTTGGAAGAGCCTAGAAATGGGCTCTACCTCAAGAAGTATTAATCCTAGGTTGGTCACCTAGGTGACTTCTTGTACATATGTATAGTTTCTTATACATTTTTTTTCTTTTTTTTTTTGTGGATGTGTAGTTATTTATGTCTTATTTTTCACTGTGGCAGATGTCAAGTGAATCAGAGGTCTATTTTCGATTCGTGGATAGTGCAATCCGACTCACTCATAGGCTTTCTTCCGCAGCTTGGGTGATTTTCACACCTCGAGGCCAGTTTCTATCTTCCAGAGGTATCTTTCTAGGTGACACTACAAACAATTTCATCGAGTACAGTGCAATGATAGAGTTTCTTTGTGACTCTTTGTCGCATGGAATTTCACACCTCCGGGTCTACATAGATGCTCAGTTGATTGTGTCCCAGTAAAATGGAGTCTACAACGTTTATGATCCTACTTTTCACCGATTTTTCCTTAGGGTATGTCTCTTAGAACATTATTTCGATTAAATTACATATATCCATGTTCCTAGGAGATTTCATCATATGCCA
>JASDQU010013363.1:280888-299076 GCA_032191745.1 Picea mariana | reverse complement strand
TAGTCCCTTTTGATGCTATCCCTTACGATGGGGGTCATATACCTCCTCTGTCCTCCTCGTTCGGTGGTATTTTCCAGCAACCAATCGAGCCGAGTGCTAATTATAGTTTGTTTCGAGCAGACAGTTTAGGACCTTCATCTTATACAACGCTGATGGGATCTATGCCATTCTCTTTGTTCGACACGTTTGGGAACAACGTTTTTTCTTCAGCTGCTGTCTCGACTGGGGGCAACCCCAGTTTTGGGCAACAAAACCCCATGTAGGGTACTATTCCTTCACAGGGGGAAATGACTAGAGTTTTCTCCACTCAGGGTCTTTGGAATCCTTGGCAGGGATCTTCATTCGATGAATCCTCGAAAAGCAGTAGTAATTAAGGCAGAAGTAGAAAAAATTCTCAAAGCCAGTTTTATCTATCCCATACAGTTGACGGAATGGGTGTCAAACCTAGTTTCGGTTAACAAAAAACATGGTATGATTCATGTGTGCATGGACTTCCGTTATTTAAATAAGGCCTGTCCGAAAGATAATTTTCCCACTCCGTTCATCAATCATATTGTTGATGAATGCGCAGGCTGTGAGGTATTTTCCTTCATGGATGGTTTTTCGGGATACAACCAGATTTAGATCAAACCCGAAGACTAGCATAAAATAAATTTTATTTGTCCTTGGGGCACGTTCGGGTATCGTAAGATGCCTTTTGGCCTGAAGAATGTTGGAGCCACTTTTCAGTGGGCCATGCCATTTTCTTTTCATGACCTTAGACATATAGTTGAGGTGTATCTTGATGATCTAGCATCACGCTCTCACAAGAGATTTGATCATCCCGGTCATCTTTGACTAATCTTTGAGCGATGTCGCTACTATCAGATTCGATTGAATCCCAACAAGTGAAGCTTCTACATGACGTCATGTCATCTCTTAGGTTTCATTGTTTTGACAACAAGGATCCTAGTCGATCCTCTCAAGTTTGAGGCGATAGTTCAATTGCCTCCCCCGTGCATGATACCCCAAATTCAGAGCTTACAGGGGAAAACGAACTTTCTTCGACGTTTTGTCGTGAATTACGTCGAGATTACTAAAGGGTTTATGCATCTCTTTAAAAAGGGAGTACGATTTTGTTGGGATGAAGCTGCTCAATGCTCCTTTGAAGCATTGAAATGCATCCTAACGTCTGCCCCTTTGCTTCGGCCTCCCGATTATAACAAAGATTTCTTGTTGTACTTGGCTTCTGCAGAAACAACCATCGACATGGTCTTGGTTCAAGAACATGATTTGCTTGAAGAGAATGTTATATATTACCTTAGTCGAGGCCTAGTTGGGCTAGAACTCTACTATTCTCACGTTGTGAAGCTTGCTTTGGTAGTAGTCCATGATGTCCAACGATTCTGTCACTACATTTTTCTTCGCAAGACCACTATCATTTCCATTGTGAACCCTTTTCAATATGTGTTAACATGACATGTCATTGGCGGAAAGATCAGTAGATGGATTGTAATCCTCCAGGAATTTGACTTGGATTTTTTTTTCACGAAATCCAAAAAGTCATTGGTCTTTGCCAAAATTATTTCTGAACTTTCGGTCGAGTCTAGTGATATCATTCCCTAAGAATTGCCTATCAAAGGAGATCTTTTTCTAATCACATCTTTGGACCCCTGGTATGGAGATATACTAGTCTATCTACAGACTTTGAAGTGCCCCACTTCTACTTCTCATGATGAGCGTCGACGAATTCGCCATCGGGGATGAAACTATATTATATTTGATGACACTTTGTATCGTCGATGCATGGATTTCATTCTTCGTCGATGTCTTATCCATGAAGAAGCAGAGATCATTTTGAACGACTATCACACTGGAGCATGTGGTGGTCATCTCTCTAGGTTGGAAGCAACCCAAAATATTCTACGTGCTTGTTACTTCTAGCCCTCGTTAATCAAGGATTGTGTAGAGGCGGTCAAGAAGTGCCACCTGTGTTAGATCTTCTGTCGAAAGATGCGGGCACATCCCGCTCCTATGTTTCATGTCATTGTTGTTCGTCCTTTCACCAAGTGGGGGACTGATTTCACTACATGCCACCCGACCTCATCCAGGGGGCATCGTTACATCATCGTAGCAGTAGACTCCTTCACGAAGTGGGTCGAGGCTATGCCAACATTTAATAATGATGGTGAAACAACAAATCTTTTCATTTTTAATCAGATAGTAGCAAGGTTCGACATCCCGAAGGAGATTGTCACTAACCATGACAGTCATTTCCAAAACAAAATGATGTCTGAGTTAACGTCAAAGCTTGGGTTTAGGCAAGAACATCTATCACCTTATTACCCGAAAGAGAATGGTTAGGTTGAAGTTGTGAATAATTCTCTCAATACTATTCTTCAGTGGATGATCAATTTTGCCAAGTCAAATTGGAATTTGATGTTGTACTCAACGTTGTAGGCCTACCGAACGTATGTAAAGACTGCCACCATTTTTCCACCTTTTCAACTCGTATACGGGATGGAAGCGGTCTTACCTATTGAGTGTCAGATCCCTTTTTTAAATTTTGTAGTGGAATTATTGTCGGAAACTTCACCGCTTGAGGAACGCTTACTATATCTCGAGCAGCTCAATGATCAGCGTCGTGATGCAACCTTGGCCAATGAGGCTCATAAGAAACAAGTCAAGTGTTAGTACGATCAGTTTATTTGTCCTTAGATTTTCTCCGAAGGTGATCTTGTCCTGGTTTATGATCAACACAAAGATCCCCTGGGGGCAGGCAAGCTCAAACCCATGTGGTTCAGACCGTTCATTGTCAAAGAGGTCTTGAAGAAGGGTGCTTACCGTCTAGTTGATTTTGAGGGAAATGCTTTGGCGGAGCCTAGAAATGGGCTCCACCTTAAGAAGTCTTACTCTTAGGTTGGTCACCTGGGTGACTTCTTGTACATATGTATAGTTATTATACAGTTTTTGTCTTTTTTTTGTTTTGTGGACGTGTAGTTATTATGTCTTCTTTTTCACTGTGGCAGATGTCAAGTGAATCAGAGGTGTATTTTGGGTTCGCGAATGACACTAGCCGACACACTCGGAGGCTTGCTTCCGCAGGTTGGGTGATTTTCACACCTGGAGGCTAGTTGCTATCTTCCAAAGGTATTTTTCTAGGTGATGCTACAAACAATGTCGCCGAGTATAGTGCAGTGATAGAGTTTCTTTGTGACACTTTGTCACACAAGATTTATCACCTCTGGGTCTACTTAGATGCTCAGCTGGTTGTGTCCCAGTTAAATGGATTTTACCACGTTTATGATCCCACCTTGCACCGACATTTCTTTAGGGTATGTCTCTTAGAACGTTACTTTGATTACATTACATATATCCATGTTCCTAGGAGATTTAATCATATGACATATACTCTAGCTAATCACATATTAGATTGGCATGTTGCACACACATAAAAAGAGAAGCACACACATACACATGTACATACATTTGTAAAAAATGTGATCCATAAGACAAATAAGATGTAAATATATATATATATATATATATATATATATATATATATATATCGAAATGTGTCATGAGTACATGGGTGGGCGTGAGTGCCTCAAAACTAATGTTCAGTGTACATCGCTGGGATTATTCCCTCAAAAAATACATGTACAAAAGGTGCCCTTAACACATCTAAAGTATATCCTATCTAAGCACGAGGCCTATTGGCCCTGCCATAATGTACAACAACATTGGTCAAATGCCGAAAAAACTGGACTCATGTCTGTGGTACCCCCACTACATGAGGCTGCATGGAAGTGGGAGATCCTCGATCTCAGCCATGGGTACTGTGCGAGTGAGTGCAGTCAGGTTGTGCTCCACTCGTCTCAAAACTCTCTCAGCCTCTTCTGTTGGAGCTCCCCCTACGACTATTAGTCTGTCAGATGATGTTGGTCCTACCTCCGGTCGAGGATGTCGTCGAGTCCTCACGAAGTCTACTAGGTGCACTGGTCCCACATTTGTACATAGAAGATACACAAAAGTCAGTACTCTATACACATATAAAATTGATATATAAAAAAAAAAATTAAAAATTAAATAACATTAAAATCATGTTACCTATCTCTCCTCGCTCCTCTCTGGGAGGCATGGGCATGTCTGGATCCCTGGAAAAGTTGATCCCGATGTAGGGTTAGTCCTCAATCATCGGAATTTGTCGTGCCCACCAATAAAAAAAACTTGTCATCGAAGGCCTCTATGGTCCTCCCTCCCCCCTATTGTGGCAACAATGTTGCCCATATGCATATCACTACGAAGGAGGCCACATGCCCCTGTACCATCTCTCTGAGACTGAGATTGGTAACCCTCTCGAAGAAGAAAGAGTATAGGATAGTGCCAAACCCAAAGTTTTTGTTGGTATGTTGTCGAAACTCTGTCAGTTGTCTCTTCATGCACATAAGCATGATCATGCTCCAGTAAAAAATATGTGCCTCTTGACACTGAATGACATAGTGCATGTGTGCCTGGGAGGCCTGGTGTAGGGCTACGGATCCAATAATCTGCCCAAACAGTAACAAGATCACCCGAAGATTCAATCTGGTGATGTTATGAATAAGCACCTGAGAACCTACCTTCTCAGTTCCATCCTTGCAATACATCCATATGTAGTCCTCGATGTTGAAAGTCCCAGGGGGAAAATTTCTCTGGTTGACTAGTTCCCCTCTCCTCGAGAGGTCAATCAAGAAGTAAATGTCCTCAGTCATCGGAGTCAACGACTGTCCCCCTAACATGAATGCCTCTACATCCGAGTGCCAATAATCAACAAGGGTGTTAAGTAACCTGAGTTGTTCCCTCATAAAAGGACACTGGAAGAATTTACATAGCCCACACTGTTTCAGTGCGGCGATGGTTGCAGGTTCCTCTTCGACCAAAATATCTATGTCCTCATGATCCCTCACCCTCCAGTGGGTGTACATCCTGTTCCATGTAAACAATCGAGGAAGTTGTCTCTTGCCTTTTAATTTTTTCCAAGCTTGCAAGGGTGTATGCGGGCTATATTGGCCACAATTATGTATGTATGCGTGCATAGTGTTTTATGCCCGAGTACATATGCAAGTTGTCCTTGGATATCCTGCATACATGCAGGGACACTCTTTTTAGGATAACATGCCCCCTCAAAAAAAAATGCATAAATGAATGATTGAACTGCAAGAGGGATGAAATTGTACTTACTTGGTCCAAGCATAAGTTTGTTTCTTCCACTGAATCTCCCGGAATCAACTTCTGTAGCAAAGGGTTTTTTTTCTCTTTTTGGTTAATTTTCGAATTGCAATGGTGAAAATGAGCTGTCAGCTTCTATTTATATACTTTTTTGGCCCTTTCTGCCACTTTTTGACCCTCTTTGTCATTTTTCCTAGCTAAGTAATCTCTTGTTTCAGATTCTAAGTTTCTTATTGGAAGTTATGGTACCCTTTGCATTTTGGTTTGGTAACTTTTTTGGGGATGGGTCAATTTTTGGTATCCTTTGGTAAAAGTCATTTTTTCCAACTTTTTGCATATAAGTTAGGATTTCATCTCCACTTTCTGCATCTCGTTGTATTTTTTGTTTTTCCATAGGATTGACCCCACCGAAGTGCGACATAAAACCTTCATTGTTTCTCTAGAAGTGTCGTAATTAGGTGGTAGAGCCTATCTATACATGGATTCCCTAGGTAGATCCTTGTTGCATTTTGGCGTCCATGTTGTCCATAATAACTATAGGCTCGGGAGTCCTTGTTAGTCCTGTCATGATTACGATATTGAGCCTCATTCGTCTGATGCACCATCATTCTTGGCCTCACCCTAGGGACTCCCAAATGAGCATGCTTTGTTGTCTTTCAAGATCACTTTACAATTCAAAAGCAACATCCGACGAGACTATATTTATTATTTTTGATCTTGTCTGGATTAACTGAGAAAAGTAGCCCCTTGGAGTCTTCTTTAAGCCCTTTTCAAACTCTCTAAACATGAAAATATTGTCGAGTGATATTGTTTCCCTCCATGCTCGCCAAACTAAAATTTGAAGGCACGTCTGTCCGATGGTAGTTTACCCCTTTTTCGGTCCAGACAGTCAATTTCATGAATAAAGGTATGCTCTAGGAACTTTGGTTCGCTAGAAGAGTATTCTCAGGCATAATTTTAACCCTTTTTCGGGCCTGAGGGAATAAATATTTTAAAAAGGAACATACTCCTTGGTTTTGGTTTATCACCTTTTTCGGGCCTTGGAGATTACTTACGAAAAAGGAACCCCCACAGATTCCATAGTTAAGCTCTTTTTAGAATCCCTAAAATTGAAAAGATCACTGAGTGACCTTGTTCCTTCACACTCGTTAAATTAGTCTAGAAGAACATCTACTGGCATGAGTTTAACCTTTTTTCTAGCCTGTATATTATAGCAGAAAAAGGTATGCCCTGAGAGATTCATCTCACCAGGAGAGTCCTCCTCAGTAACTTTTATACTTTTTTGGGCTAAGGAGACTAAACTCGGAAAAAGGTTGTGAGTCCATAGTTAAGCTCTTTTCAGACTCCTTAAAATTGAAAAGATTGTCAAGTGAGCTTGTCTTTTTCACACTCATTAAAATGGTTTTGAATAGACATCTTTTCGGTGCAATTTTAACCCTTTTTCGAGCTAATTATACTATCTCTGAAAAAGTTACTCCCTGGAGTCTTCTTTTACGTTTTTTTTCAGACTCCCTAAACATGAAAAAACTACCGATCTTGCCTTCTCTAGGCTTGTAAAAATTACATAGAATGGCTCTCATTGTGTCTTGCTTAATCACATTTTCATCTCTACTTCTTTGGACTAATGTTGGCTCCATGTTGATCTCAACTGAACCTTAGAAGCATGCATTATACACAAGCCTTGTAGCACTTCTTTCCTATGTGACTTGACACCTTGACCCATGGAGGAATTTTCCCTGAGTGTCCTTTTCCTGCACATGTCTCATTTCTCTGAGCATTAGTATGTTCCTTGCGCTTGAAACTAGTATGCTTGGTTGTGACACTCGTTCCTCCTTTGTAATTTAGCATTCTTTTATTATTTTTCAAGATCTCAAAAAATTGAAAAAGACAAAAAAATCAAATATTCCAAAAAGAGGGGACAGGAAATATATATTTTTTTTCAGCTACACAAAGAGTTTCGCTTGGAAAAAGAACATTCGTCCATTCATTTTCCAAGCATTGGGATCTAGTATGACCTTAGGAATTTGTTCTCGCTACATAGATTTGTGTCCTCCTCCATTTGGTTACTCTTCCAAACACATGGAGAGTTTGTGTTTCCTGATGCATCATGAACTTATGTCAATGTCATGTTGCCTGAGTCTGGTCATCTTTCATGATTTTGTCCAATGGAATTTTCACTCATCCTGAGTCGGCCTTTCTATATTTTGTCACTTGACCTCATGAGTCGGCCATCCCAAGAGTCCAGTCAAGTCCTGATTCAAAATTGATTAAGTTCTCTACCAGATCATCGAGATCCTCATGTATTTTCCTGACGAGCCGTCGAAGACCTTAGGGTGGTGAGTTATACAATCCCATTGTACTCCTACCTAAGTTTTGAAGATCTTGAAGTTGTTTCTCGAGCTCCAAAGGCCTCATCTCCAACCATCAGGCATTACTAGCTTCTTGAAGATGGATACTCTACTTGTATATCTTCAACTGATTTTGAGATGTAGATCCGTTGTGTATTTCTCACGGCTACATTTTATATAGTTATATGACATGGATCTGCAGTGTATTTGATTGAAAACCATGATTTATTTCATCTCGAGCATGGGTATGCCTACCTCGAAGAGATAATTTTTGTTTTGTAGATGGCACCTCCCGAACTCTGGTCCCAAGATCACTTGATTCCGTACATTGGTGAAGATATTATAATGTATTTCAGACATCAATTTCTCTTCTAACCTCACACATTAGGGGGCATTTGTTATAGCCCTAAAATTCCCTACTCTTGAATACATGGCCTTGGCCCTCTTACTTGCATATTTTTCCAAAGCACTGCTGAGAAGCTCTTCTTAAAAAACCATTTTTGGAATATGTATGCACCCTGCACCATTAAATCCTACGTACATACACGTGTTGCACCACTATATCTCATGTACATACACATGTTGCACCATTACAACCCTTGTATTCTTCCAAAAGTTGCAAAAACTAAAAAGTTGCAAGGAATTCGTTGAAATTCATGGGATATTGGAGGTTTCACAACTAATCCACCTGCTATAGCCCGTCACCCAAAAAAATAACCATCATTTTGGCATATAAAGCAGGTTTTTGGGTCTCATTTCACATCCAAGCATAAGAACAATGAAACTATGCCCAATTTCACTTCCCCTCCTTGCCCAAGATATTGCTTCCTTTTGTGAGATATTGCCTCAACATTCCCTCATCAACCCCTTCTTCCTCCATTCAACCCATTCCCTTTCCATTGAGGTTATCAGAAGGTTGAGAGAACAATTCCATTCAAGGTGCACTTGTAGCATGGTAAAAAGGAGCATGGCCCAGGTTTGCGAAACGGTGTTCGACTCAGATTGTAAGGTATAATCTTTGTATTATGAATAAAAGAATCACATTTTCCTATCCCAAATGATGGTCTTTTGAGTATTTTTATTGATTCATACTTGACATTTTATATCTAACCCTAACTTATGGATAAAGTAGCATGATTTTAGTTCTTTGTTTTCCTATCTTTGGATACAGGTCATCCCTGGGAGGAGACATGCAGTCAACGGAACTTCCAAGCTTGAGGAGATCATCACCAAACATGGGATCAAAGGTATAGTTACCCGATCTCTTCTCCATTTGATTTATTTACATTAGTTTTGGTATGTTTGGGGTAGTATAAGGAATTGATTAGCTTTTAGATGGTTATTCGCTCTGTCTACATCTTGAACCCTGGTGTAGTTAAAGGGGGGTTTCTCCCACTAGAACAGGCTTTGAGCTCTTTACAATTTTTCAAACCTTCCCCTTCTATTTAATCCCAAAAACCTGAACCCTTTCTTTCTATTTTGATCCTTCTTTTATAGATAATGAGTACATACAACATCAGATATTAGATATTAAAAAGTAGGTTCATTTATGACCATATATTCGATATACCCAGATTTAATACAACAACATTTGAACTAATTACATCGAATAATGAAAAATAGACTGCTAATTTCTAGGTCAAGATCCTCTTTCTATGGATCATATCTTTGACTTCTCCAAAATATCTTAAGATCCATAATTAAATGAAATCTCGAATAACAACTTGGCGAAAAATGTGTAAAGGAGAATCTTCATCTTGATTTGGTCTTTATACTTCATGGTATTCAAATTTTTCACAAAAAGAAGCCTTCAGATACCTATAGTACTTTAACACTTTCCAAAACAAGGGAGTTGCAAAAAGAACAACCTTTATGTAGCATGAATAAAAATTGATGAAACCTACAAAAAAATTCTTCAGACTTACTTCATCCTTGGACAGGGGTTTGGTGTTTATGCTTCTTCTAAAGAAACTTGGTCTTGAGCACTATCCTAGTCCAATAAAACTTAATTTTTTTCTTCCGGAGTCTCTTAGAAAACTTGTAAAGATTGTTTTGTTTTTCTATCATCTTTTTCAACCTTTGTTGTAGCTTGGAGTTCTGTTTTCCTAGTTGTTTATTTTGTTCTCTGAGATGATTAATGATCTTTTTTTATTTTATAGATCTCTTCATCTTTGATGTTTCTCCTTTTTCAACCTTTATTGTCCATGGATGTTCTTCATTAGCTAGTTCATTGAGATCAATATACAACGTGTGACTGTTGAGTGCATTTTCAAATATATCAACATCTTTATATGGCATATCCATAATGTTTTCTTTTCCTGGTACATGTGGAGATAATGGATTCTTAACACCAATTTCTAGTAATTCAAACATTAAAGGACTACTTCTTTGTTTCTGCTCTGCTACATCATTTTGCTTTGGAATTTCAATTTCAGAAATTACCCTTTGTCTCTTCGAACTAGAATATTTGGTTTTCTTCATTGGCATGTCATTGAGTGTTTTTATGATATTTTCTTTCTTACTTGTTTCAAATGGAATACCCTCAAGAGTATCATCATAAATGATGATTGGCTCATCGTTCTTAAAGTATGGATAGAAAATGTCCTTTTCATTTAGCATGAATTTTTTTGTAGGCCGAGTTCTGAGTTTTCTTGATGTACCTATTAGTTTCTTTCCTTTATCTTTTTGCTTAACTCCTTTTTTACTTTTCTTTCTCTGCTTTGTACCCAAGGGTTTCTCAGTGTCCATAACTGTAATTTCTTTTACAAGTTCAATTTCACCTTGTCTAGGAGATGATTTTGACTCTCGCGTATCTTTCATGATTCTTTTCCTTGTATATACCTTCTTATGTTCAAAATAACTTTTTTTCTCTATGGTATATATTAGGCCCTATTTCGATGTTCCTCCTTCTTGAAAGAGTAGCTTATTTTTGCTTGATCTCTTTTCCCTTGTGATAGATGGGACATCCACTTGTACAATTCTAAGCATCTTTTTTTATCTAATCACTTTGTTAGGAGATTCAGTCTTCATAGTAGGAGTAACTTTCTGAATTCCTTATCCCTATGTTTCGAAGCCAGATACAACTAAAAATTGTTCTCATGTGGTGTGAGTCTTTTTTAACTCTTGAATAACCAATACCTTGATGAGCCCTTGATGAAAGAGACTATATTGAGCATTCTTTAGGTGAGTTTTAATTTTACTAGCCATTTTGGTTAGACTTTTCAATAAAAAGAAAGGTAAATTCATTCTGCTATTCCCATTCAAGTGTAGCAGAAATCTCATGTGATAAAGATAATTAGTAGCAAACATACCTTTGCACGTTATATACTTTTGAACCGTTGGTAAAGTATTTCTCCATTCTTCCTTAATCCACTTACTCATAATTCCCTTGCTACATTATGTATTTTTATGGTCTTTAATGAGGAACTAATTGTAGAGGTTTTCTGGGATCTCTTTCTTCTTTAACCACCTCTCACCATCGATAGGAAAACTAAAAGATGAAGAGATGGAATGTTATAAAACCTGGATGGTGAGATTCCCAACCTGAGCTTGGAACCCATCGAAACTCTCAGCAAAATCCATAGCAACTCCAATATCATGACCTTTAAAAGTGATACAGAATCCATACCATTCTTCCCGAGTGAATTTCTCTCCAATTTATGACAGAGCCTCTGAAATCTCGATCCCATTTGGCTACACATGAACAAGATGATGACTTATTGTACATGAAATTCCTATAATTTCAAACCCTAGTTCCTCTATGCTAATGAAGGGTCATTTTCTATAAATTAAGGTTTGATCATAGACCTACAACAATCTTCTATTATAATCGAGCTTTCACATAGACATAAATGTTAGAACGGTTACTCTTATTCACTTTTGATAAAAAAAAAATAGAGACGTGTTGAATTTATGAAATCATGAGAAATGAATGGCCAGGGCCATAATAGTTAATGAGATCCCTATGTACCAATCAGAACCGCTTGATATTCTTCACAATTTTTTATTATATTGAATTATCATCACCGACTTTGATGAGACAAGATCTCAATCTGAATAATTAGATAATGTGTCAAATTTAGAAACATGCCCAAATGATGGTTTTGAAATGCGTTGTCGGAATACCCATGTTTTTGTAGTGCATTTTTAGAAATAATGTTATTTTTGCACTACATAAACTACACTCTTTCTACAACAATTATTATTTAACCTCAAAAATTAAGGGAAATCCAACAACTTAGATAATGAAAACAATCCATCCATGATGTGACTAAAATATATGTAACCAGTTTAACCATGTCTTATAAAATACAAACAATAAAATTGATTTAGAGAAAATAAAACCAAACCAAGGACGAACAAAACAATAAAAGTATATATCAGATAGAGAGGATTAGGTCATGAAAAAGGATTTAACGATCATACTAGTTTTTTGGAATAGAGGAGCACTTGAGAATATAGGTTTAGGTACTAACATTTTCTCCACCTGGGGATGATGTTCTCCTTGTGATACATCAAGAACTATAGACTTTGTGCCTTCAATTTTTCTGCCTTTTCATTTTCCCTTCTAAATATGCTTACAATGTATCTTCTCTTGTTCATTTCTGCTGAAGGAAACCACACTCAAACACTATCCAATTACCTATCAAAAGATGAAAACAAACATAATTTGAAAACCAATCACTCTTCAATAAAGTTTCTTCCATTAGTCTATGAAGTCTTATTATTTCTACTCTGAAAACCAATATGTACATTTTCAAATCCATTGTTGGCTTAGTAAAAGAAAAAGTGTTTCAGGAAAAACCCATTGATTGGGCCTCCAACTAACTCATCATCATACAAATTCTGCATAATAAAAGTGTTGTTGTCCAAAGCTCTAGCCATTGGGAATGGACCAAACCACAGATGATCAATCTTACCATGCTTTGATTTATCTTCTCTTCTAGCATCCCACCTTAGAACTAGGTCCCCTAGTTGAAAAATGTCCTCCTTAGTTTTCTTATCAAACAATGCTTTAATATTGTTATGATAATCTTGAGATTTCTCATTTAACATTTCCCTATTTTGTTGAACCTCAATTAGCTGAAAGACCCTCCTTTGTACATCATTAGGTTCTTCCACTCCATCTTGTAGAAATTTCATTACAGGAAAACTAAGTTGAATAATGAATACAACATCTATTCCATAAACCAAATGAAATGGAGAAGGGCCAATATAATTTTTAGTATTGATCATGTCGACCCACAAAACATACTTCAATTTAGAATTCCATGCCCTTTTGTTTTCTGCTAGCAATTTTTTGATAATTTTGATCAAACTTTTATTTGAAGACTCTAGTAATCCATTACCCTGTGGATAATATGGAGCAGAGTGTGCCACATAAATATTGTATTTTTCATAAAATTAAATCATAGAAGTATACCTAAATTCTTGAGCATTATCTGTGATCAATTTTCTAGGTCAACCAAATCTAGAAAAATATATTTTCTTCTAGAAAATTCATAATTACCTTGTCAATTGCATTTATGGTAGGAATGGCCTCAATACATTTTGTAAAGTAGTTAGTAGCTGTAAGGATCCATCTATGTTGGCCACTGGAAGGTGGATGTATCTCTCCTATGGATTCTAGGCCCCACTGCTAAAAAGGACCATTTGCAATTATTGGATTCAAAGGCAAAGAGATTAATTTTTTTTTTACAACAAACATTTGACATTGTTCACATGATCTAGTCTTAGCAAATACATTATAAAATAGAGTGGGACAATAGTACCCAACCCTCAGTATTTTGAATTTTGTTTCTTTCCAATACCGATGTCCACCACAAACACCTTTATACGGGTTTTTCATAACGTCGTTTGATTCATCCTCATCAATACATTTCAGAAAGATACCACCGAGATCTTTCCAAAACAGACCTTGGTTTATAATGCAGTATTTTACAACTTTTAGTTTAAGAGACCTAGCTTTAGATTTATCAAAATCTGGTGGGCACTAAAAATTATGTAAGAAATAAACTATATCCTTACACCAAGGTGAGGAGTAATACTTATTCAATACCTGAAAACTTACATCTTCATTCTATGGTGTTGGAACAATTGACTGATTTTGAATATAGTTCATCCCAAGAGCTCTACAATTTGAATCAACAAGCAGTCTTTCCAGGCCCTTCCCTTTAAACAATTTAGTAGGTTTGAGGTCTAAATCATACTCTAAGAGTTTTTCCATTATAAGCCTATTTTTCTCTAATGCCTTCACTAAGGCATAAGCCTGTTTTTCCATTATATTATATTTTAGCTCTGCATCCCTAAGATAGTTACTGAAAAAGGAAATGGGCTGCCCATATGCATTTTTGTTTCTCTGCAATAGTAAAACAACAATAGTTTCTTTAGAGGAAAAATAAAATATTAAGAACTCTTTAGAATAGTCTAGGCTGATAAGAACATGAGCTTCAATCAAAGCTTGTTTGATTCTTTCAAAGGATAACTTATCTTCTTGGGTCCATTTAATATCAACACACTTTTTCAAAATATTTTTAATAAGATTAATAACCTCAACAAAATTAGGTATGAATCTCCTCAAGAAAATGATTTTATCTATGAATGATTGTATGGACTTTTGTTTCTAGGAACATCAATTTTCTGAATAGCATTCACTATTTTAGGATCTATCTTAATCCCACTAGAAGATACAGTGTGGCTTAAAATATTTCCCTCATGCATAGAAAAATGATATTTCTTAGGATTTAAGGATACACCATACCTTTTTCATTTTTGAATTGTCTGTTTAAGGTGCTTCATATGTTCATCATTTGATTTTGAGAATACAGTGATGTCATCAAGGTATATCACCATGAACTTATCCTTTTCTCCAATGAATGCAATTTCCATTTCCCTCTGAAAGGCATCACCCGCATTCATCAAACCAAAAGGCATATTTTCATACATGAAAGTGCCCCATGGAGTAGTGAAGGCAATCTTCTTTATTTATTCCTCAAAAATTGCTATCTGATTATATCTAGAATACCCATCAAGCATGGAAATCCTCTGAGCACCAACCACTTTTTGTAGAATGTGATACATCTTTGGTAATGGATAGTTATCCTTTAGTGAACACCAATTCAAATTATTGAATTCCACACATAACCTTATCTCACCACTTTTCTTCCTATCTGGTACCAAATTAGCCACCCAAGATGTTAATAATGGGTGGCTAATTTGGTACCAATCATAGTTTTTTCAATTCCTTTTCAATGATGGGAAACAACATAGGATTATATTGTCTTAATTTTTGCCTAAAAGGTTTGGTGCCTTTTTTCAAAGTAATTTTGTGCTAAATAATTTTGGTGTCAAAGATATTAAGATATTCATATGACCATGAAAAAATGTCAACAAACTCCTTCATAAGATCAACATACCTACTCCTTTATTCCTTTGACAATGCTTTGGAAAATTTTATAATCTTTGGATCAACAACAATCCCAATATTACAGTCAACAACATAATTTTCTTGACTTTGAATTGAAGGATTTGTGGAAACATCATTACTGCCAAAAAGTCTTTCCAATGGAACTAAACCCTTTGAAATATGGTTAGTCTTCAATTCCACAATTTTATGTCCTGCTACCTCATTCAAAAAGGAAATTTCTGACCAATTTTCTACCTCTTTATTTTCGTTTTCCTGATCAATAGTAATAGAAGAAAATTCATCAATAGTTTCAAGAAACCTTTTCAGCTCCTTATCATCACTGAAATCTTGCTAGTGTTTCTGTTGGATTACTAAGAGGGGGGGTGAATCAGTAATAGAGATTTTTAATCCTTTTAACCACAATATGCATGTGTTATTTATATTTATGATCAATACAGAATTATCATCCAATAAATGTAGAGTAAATAAACCATGAAAAAATGAACAATCATACACATACACAGTACACCAGTATTTTTTACGTGGAAACCTAATGCAAGAGAAAACCACATAATACTTTTTCTTATTTGTCTTTAAGAATTACATTCATTGGAAGCACCAACTTCCTTTGTTTTCTAGCTGCAACTGGAAGAAGACTCTGACCCCCTATTTTCAGGCTACAACCTGAGGGAAGCTCCAACTCCCCAATTCTCTAGATACAACCAAAAGGAGGATACAACCCCTATGTTCTCGGACTACAACCACATATTCTTGCCCCATCCAACTACCCTGAAATATAAGTGCCAAAAGTAGAAATTGAATATGTCACTATCACAACCTGTTCTGTCAAATATATCACTAAGAAACCTTCCATTGTATACTCATCAACCAATCTAATCTGATCAAATATACCTCAAACACTATACCACAAGTATGTACCTCAAACCATATGCTAGAACCTCACTGTTATACAACCTCTATCTATACCAATAACTTCAACAACATACCTCAACCAAAATCCCTCAAACATGAACCAATGATAAACTTCAGTAGATCTGCCTTAAATCAACTCTATAGCAAGCCCTAAAATTCCAAGAGGGCATCCAATAGATTTACAAGGAAAACCCTCAACTAGATTCATAAATTCAACACTACACATATAAAAACCATACATTTTTTCTTCTTGTAGAATTCTGCTGCCGCGGTTTTGATGTCGTGGCTTTTCTGCTGCGATTTTTCTACTACACTTTTGTTGTCGCACTTTTCTTGCTGTGATTTTTCTACCACACTTTTCCTGCTACACTTTTCTTGTTGCGGTTTTCCTCCTATCATTTTTCTGTAGCACTTTTTATTCCACACTTTTCTCTATCAATAATACCTTCCTCAAAAAATAGATATTCAATAGGTGTTAATGGGAAAGCCTTTCTCTCTTATTTATAGTTCCATGTAGCTTCCTCAAGGGGTTACCTTCTAACCAACTTTTCCCACCTTCCTTCTTTTAGGGATGACCCACTTCTAACGACTTGTCCATTTCTAACTCACTTTGCTACAAATAGTAAATTCTCCACTTCTAGTTGCAATTAAATTATTTTTAATTATTTTCTTATTGCAACAACTTAACCCATGACTAACTTCTAGTTTCATCCACTTGACTAGTCAAATTCTTCTAAGATCTTCTAGAATTAATTTGACTTCTTTGACCTTCTATATAACTCATGAGGGTTCTCCACTTCACCAGGCCATAAATCTCTAATCATGAGGAGTTATGTGATGTTCCGCATATCACCGAAAATGGCATGACATGTACTATCCATCTAGAATAATATTACCTACAAATATATTAAACTTCATAACATTATACATCAATAAAAATGAATTCAATTAATCATATTGTTGAGGCTACAGGAATTTGCTACAAGACTTGCTTCAAGGGTTTACATCAATGACAACCAACCCAATTAATCAACAATCTCTCCCTTTGGCATTGATGGAAACACTCTGATGCAATATTGAAGTCATATCGCTCATTCTCCCCCTATGACCATTGCTCCCCATGGAACCATGCCTCTTTTCTCTCTTTAAATCTCTATCCTTCATATGATAAATATCTCCCCCTTTGACATCAATGGCAAAGGAAAATTCTCGTCTGGGGTTGCTCTCCCTAACTGAACTCTTCCTGAAATTGCCCCCCCAACCTGAATTCTCCTCTCTATGGTGCTTCCTTGTGTGAATATAAGACATATAAGATAAGAATTCAAAAGAATTCATTTTGGAGTAGAAATTACTCTGAGTCTCTGGTGAAGATATTCAAAGGCTTCCCTTGGTAGTAGTTTTGTAAAGATATCTGCCACTTGTTCTTTTGTTCATGTTGGATTACTAAGAGGGGGGGTGAATCAACAATAGAGTAATTCAATCCTTTTAACCACAAATGCAAGTGTTATATCAATGTAACATTATCATCCAATAGTTGCAGAGTAAATAAACAATCAACAAAGGATAAATCATACACATACACAGTACACCAGTGTTTTTACGTGGAAACCCAAAGCAGAAAAAAAACACGAAATGTTTTTTCTTATATGTCTTTAAGAATTACATTCATTGGAAGCACCAAATTCCTTTGTTTTCCAGCTGCAACTGGAAGGAGACTCCAACCCCCTAGTTTATCAAGCTACAATCTGAGGGAAGCTCCAACTCCCCAATTCTCTGGCTACGACCAGAAGGAAGCTACAACCCCCTATGTTCTCTGGCTACAACTGGAAGGTGGATACAACCATATGTCATTTCCCCATCCAACTTCCTTGATGTAGAAGTAGAATGATGGAACCACTGCCACACTATCACTGTGAGATATAATGTTGTAAACCTGTACCAATCAACCTGTAATCAACTTGTAACAACATGTACCAATAACATGTGCCAAAATGTACCTCAACCTGTACCATAAACAAATGCATCAACCATGCATCAACCTGTACCTCAACCTGTAATCAACTTGTACAATAAACAAGTGCATCAACTATGCACCAACCTATACTAAACAACCTATAATAAACCTGTACCATAAACAAGTGCATCAATCATGAATAAAACAACAACTCATAATCATCACCAAGATCAATATGTGCTTCTAATAATATACCAAGACAAGTATGCTACATCATCCATAAACCATGTGTCAACAATACTACTAACAAGTGCCTCCAACCATGTACCAAGTATGTACCAATCATGTATCAACTACT
>JASDQU010013363.1:251168-264005 GCA_032191745.1 Picea mariana | reverse complement strand
GTTGAGTACATGGTTGAGACAAGTAGTTGATGAGTTGGCACATACATGAGGTGTATAGTTGATGATGTTGGTACATATTGATGAGTCATTGTTGATGATTGGTTGACACATGATTGGTATATACTTGGTACATGGTTGTATGCACTTGTTTATGGTACAGGTTGATTACAGGTTGTTTGGCACAGGTTGGTGCATGGTTGACGCTCTTGTTTATGGTACAGATTGATATCTGTTGAGGATTGTTTCCTCATCTTAGTTGGTGCTGAGAATGCAAGCTGAGTCTTGCATATAGAGCTGGTGCTCTTGTAGATTTGTACTCTATTCAGTTGTTGCTGATAAACCCCAAGGATTGTAGTCCGTAATAAAAAGAAAATTGTACATACATCTTGTGTTCATTGTGGTGATGACTTGTTGATGATATATTGATGATATATGTTGCTGATATGTGCTCACATCTAACTGGTTATAAATGACAACAATGGGTAATAAATAAATGTTGAATGCTAATTGATGAGTTTTTGTGCAAGAGGGAAGTTTTGGGAAAAAGAGCCCCACACTCATTCACCCCCCCTCTAAGTGTGGTAGGTGTGTCCAACATGTTCTTCTTCCTTTAATTTGTTTCCACTTGTCTCATCAACCATTACATTGATGCTTTCCACAACTTTTTTGATCCTTAGATTGTTAGATTTTTATAATTTCCTTGTACTTGAGTAACCAAGAAGTACATTGATGCCATCTTCTCTTTTGATGTAGCATTTTCTTCCAAAGACTCTAAAGTGCTTCACATTTGCTGGTCTTCCTTTCCATAGCTTGTAAGTATTTTTGTCACTATTGTTCCTGAGAATTACTCTGTTTTCAATGTGTCCAAAAAACATCTGTCAACTTGGAATCCATTAACATTGTTCGATCCATTTCCTATATTGTCCCGTTATTTCTTTCTTTCGACGACCCCATTCTATTGAGGTATTCTAGCAATGGATAATTTCCTTTTTATACCATGATTGGTGTAGAAATCCATAAATTCCTTTGAAGTAAACTCTCATCCATTATCAGATCTCAAGAATTTGATTTTTGAATCCATTTCATTTTCAACCATTTCCTTGTATACCTTAAAGTTTTCAAATACTTCTGACTTATTCCCGAGAAAAAAAACTACAGACATTCTTGTATAATAATCAACTAATAACATAAAGTATTGCTCACCTTTTAAACCATTTTTTCTAGTTGGTCCCACTAGATCAATATGAAAAATTTTGGGTGGTCTTGTCGTTGAGTATTCCTTTGATTTGAACTTGGTCTTTGTTTTCTTTCCTCATTGACAATGCTTGCATAAAGTGTTGTTTGGCTTCTTGATCTGAGGCATTTCTCTGACTGCTTCCTTTTTGTTGACTTTGATGAGGTTATGGAATTTTATGTGACCCATTCTTCTATGCCATAGGAAAACTTCATCTTCCTTCCCTAGAAAACAATTTTCATTTCCAATTTCACTTAATACATATATGTTGCTTGAAGTTCTTACAACTATTGCAACCAATTTACCTAAACCTGTTTTTCTTATCTCACATTTATGTGAATCTAACATAAGCTTGTGACCTTGGTCACACATTTGACTTACACTTAGAAGATTAGGTTTCATATCTTCCACTAGCAGAACATTTTCCGCCTTGGTATCCTTGTTTCCAATTCTAACAGTGCCCTTTCCAATTATTCTAGTTGAGTCATCATTTTTGTTATTATCTAACTTTGTTTTTGATTAAGTGAGTGTCCCTAGTCCTTGTCCCCTCCTTCTTATGCTTTTTTTTTAAAACTTTGTTTTTACCTCTTGGTTTAAAGGGCCATTTTTTCCAATTTTTATTGCACTTTTAAATGATTTTTAGAGTCTTAAAAGTTTAGGATTTGATATGATAAATCTTTTCACATCACTTGTTGATTCATTATTTGAATTTTCAAATTTTTTCCAAGTCAGAAAAGGCGCTACAGGAATAGTGCTAGTCCTGCAACGCTAGGAATAATCATAGTTTTACATGTGCCACCCTGCCTGATCGCGTCATAATTTCTCAAATTGTGATTAGAGGATCTGCATGCTTCTTCATGATCTATTTTTGGGTTGATATTGCAATAATAACAACTACATATGAGGGATTGAGTTGTACCCTCCACACCTACATCAAATCAACATGTTTGATTATCATAAACAGAATCATCACCTTCTATTTTAGTGTGTCGGCTATTTTTTGCAGGGATCAAATCGAACAAAGAAGTGATTTTTAGTTCTTAACAACCCACGGGAACTAAGAATTAAAACCATCAATCTTCTCATATTTGTTTACAGGATCATATCAGCAGTATGGAACCCAAAAAGAGTGGCCAAGTAATCACACTAAAGCCTGAAGGAACTAAATTACTCGAAGAATACCCTCAAATGGCACAGAATTTCAAGGATGTTGGTTGGTTTTACTTTTTCACAACCTTCTAGGGGCATGACGAACAGATTTCAATGGTCTTTGCATAGAATTTTGATGGCTTCAAAGCTGTTGTTGGGAAATTACTGATGCATGTGACTGAACATTCGATTGCTAAAGACTGTAGATTGTCAGTGTACGGGGAAAGGTGGTGGAAGAAGGAGAATGTGGTCATGGAATTTTTGAATCAGTTTCTAATTCCAGAGAAACAAAACCCTAACTAGAAAAAGGGAATACCACATAGCTGGGTAAGGAAGGAATGGCACATCGCTTTGCTAATCATCCACATGTACATTACATGTGAAGGCAGGTTTTTATTGGTTTATCTCTATCATATCAGRCTGTTAATTAATATTAATGGTGATTGTCCTCTAAATTTACCCCGCTTTCTGCTTAAGAGCTTATCCAAAATGTCTAAGAGGGTGCAATTCCATCTTGATACAGCTAAAGGGAGTCTCTTTCATCAGGGTTTAATTAGGACATTGGTAATCTTCTCTTTAAACGAAGTCCGAAGATCTTGGGATTGGCTAATACAGTCTTTAAAAAATTATTTACATTCAACTAAATCCAAAATTGTTAAAGGGAAGAAATCATCCCCATAGAAACAAACTGGTAAAGCCACTGAGTTCTTAATTAAAGAAGAATCACTTGCAGCTAGGGTAACTCAGGCTAGCAAGAGGAAATTGTAAACTCAACAAACCATTGGAGATTTTCCTGTAGGTGAAGTTCATGAGGAAGCTACCACTAGTCGAGGTAAGAAGTCTAAACAAATGAAGACACTGATATATTTCCTAATCCATATATAAAGAGGGAAATTGATGAAGATGAGGATTATACTATGAGCCCAGTTCAGACTCCAGTCAAGCAGAAACAGAAATATACAAGTAAGAATAATGAAAAAGGCAAAAAACAGAGAAAAATGCCAAAACCTGTGCCTAAGTTCCCTAGGAGAAACTCCACCAAAGCTGCCAATAAATTTAGATTAAATTCAAAGGCCATGTTCCATATGTCTATTAAAAAGGATAATCTTGTAATTATAAAGGATAATTTAGAATATTCCAATACAAGCATCAAAAAACAGGAAGGGAAACCTTCTTTGCATAGGACTGAGAAAGAATCCGAAGACTTGAGGAAGAGACAAGAAAAGGGAAAATAGGTTGTTCAATACTCCAGAAGACACGTGAAGAGAGAAACCACAAAATCAACTTCAATATATGAATCTGTATTTAGAGGTACAGATGTAGTTTATGATGACAAAGATGATCCTTTTGCAAAACCATACCAGATTCCAAACCTTCCAGAGACTAGTGATTCTGATAGCACTGAATATGAAGATCATAGCTCGGATTATCTTCAAAATATATGATCAAATTAAGAAAACCTCAAGTTGTTATAGACCTAAATCTACCTGCCCCTGTAGAGGAATATTCAGAATTTAAAGTCAAAGTTAGAAAGGAAAAATACAATGTAAAGGAGATACAGAGTATGGTAAAACAATTAAAGAAAGAAAAATCTCTGGTGGAGCAATGGAATGCCAGACAAGAAGAAAAGATACAGGATTTTAAAAGGAAAAGAAAAGAACATAAATCACTACTTAAGGAGGTATGAGAATCCAATTTCAGGTTATATTGGCATAATGTTGTGTTAACAACCAAACTTAAGTAGAGAGACACTAAATCCAATTCATTCATTATACCATGATGGTTTATGAAGTTCTTTCCTCCAATTTTTAATGTTTGATGCTATTACTCAAGAGTAAAAGATGAACAATTCAATTCCTATATTTGGATCAAATGAAATTTTGATATTTCAGATGGAACAATTCAGTAAGATATGATTCCAAATTTTGTGGGATTTGCCAAGTTTTTGTAAAAGATATTTTTGGGTTAGTTGTTGAGCCTTCTACTATATTGGCATTAGAAGTGCTCGTTTGAGTTGATTCTCCTAGGTGATAGGAATTGACTAGATCCTATTACAAACTGTAAACTAGAAAACATGATCTATAGTAATACTCTATGTACTTCAAATAGAAACAATAAATATTGTATGGGGGTCGATAAGTTGGGCATTCAGGGACCTATTTTGAAAATCCATTTTAAGACAATTTATATTCCACTCTGATACTAAATGGAAAAGGCATATGTTTATGGTCATATTTTCTTTCATTTCATATTCTATTTCTTTTCTTACTTGAAGTCATTTTTCTGTTGCAATGCATTGATTCCTTGATCTTAAGTAACATAGTGAAAACTTTAGTGTTCTTGTTTATTATCAAGATTTTCCTTCAAGTACATGTTGTTTCTCAATGATATTTTGAAATAAGAAATCTATATGGGGTTGACAAATTGGATACTCTCATATATTCACTTCTTTATTTACCTTATTGTCTGAACTATTAATGTGATTATCATTTACTAAATCAATGGGATGCTTTCTGGATTTACTTTGAGCTATGTGTTTATTTGAATCCTTGAACCAGCTTTCAACCATCTTCTAAAAACCTATTCAGAAAACCCTTAAAAATACCATTGCAATAACCTGATGATGCCCTAGCTTTCCCTCTCACAGTCAAGTGAAAATTTAGGGACTAACAATTTCCAAAGGATATTGATCCATCTCTTTCCTTTATCAATGTTAGAAACTTGTCTTCATCACCTATTATGTTCTTTGAGAAACCACTTTCAACATACCAACCACGTTTCTTATTCTTATCTTGTAGAGAGAGAGTGTATTCTTCATTTCTATATTGATTCTTCTTTTTTATTTCTGTTCTCTTCTGAAGTTCTTTTCTATGATTGTCGTCATTTTGTTGTGATTCTCTAGGAGGCACTGTCATTCGACAATATTTGGCCATGTGTCCAAATTTTTTTCACTTGTAGCATTCCACTTCAATGCTCAATGATTCAAAATTGTTGTATCTTCTTCTCTGTGTTTCACTAGGCCTTCTTTCATAACCATTTTGTGTATGATTTTCAAAGTTGTTTATGTTCCTGCTATTAGCTCTACAATTTACAGCTTTATGTCCCAAATTATTGCATGCATAACAAAAACCAAAAAATATAGTTTGATGCCTGGGATTTGAATATATTTTGAAAGGAGTTACTCTTATGAATCCTTCTTCTTCCTGAGGTCAGTTTGTTTCTGATTTTCGTTGATTCTAAAATCTAAATCTTCTCGGTGGAGGAGTGTCCCTAATATCTTCCTTGTAGAACTTCATATCCCATTTTATTGTTTCTACATAGCTTTTTGGATATATTTTTTTATATGTCGTTTTGGAGCTTGATCCCTTTTTTTTCTGATTGTATCCAATTCCAGACTTGTTATGATTAGGCCTTTGACTTTTGATAATGTCATCCAAAACTTTTGAGTTGTTCTACATATTTTTCTTTTGAAGATATTTTCTCAATGTGACAATCTTTGCTTCCAAATTTCCAATGATCCTGTCTCTTTATTATAACTATTCTTTGACTTCTTCTTAAATTATTTTATCTTCTTCTATTTGAACCTCAATTTCGTGATCATCTTCTCTAGTTCTTGAGTGTCTTCTTTCTTGTCTAGTTCTACTTGGAGCTTCTTGCTTTTCTTCTTTTCTCTTTTTATAACTTCTATACCACTCAACAATTCTTCTTAGTATTCAAATTATGCCTATTCATATTCTTCTTCAGTGTCTTATTTATCTGAATCTTCTACTGCCATGAATAGAACTCTTTTTGTCTCACTTTCACTGACTTCATCTTCATCTAATGAGGAGCTATCTTCTTTGGCGCATAAATTTTTCTTGAAGACTTTATTTTTGGTTATTTTTCCTTTATATGTTTGTTTGTTATTTGAATCATCTTCATCATTTCTTTTATTTTTCTTATGAGGACATTTGTTAGAAAAATGACCAATACCATCACAATTAAAACAAATCAATGGACGTTTACCTTTATATCTTCTGTTGGTTCCCTTTTTCAATATTCTGACAAAGTTGGTCACTTCTTCATCATTTTCTGAGATGTCATTGTTGTTTCTATATTCTTTTTCTTGTTTCTTGCCCTTTTTCTTTGACCTTTTGGATTCTTTGAATGTTGCTTTTTTTATGCCTGGATTTTCCAATTCAATTCTCATTTCATAGGCTGTGAAAATTCCAAGTAGTTCATCCATGCTTATTGAGTCTATATCTTCTCTTTCTTCTAGTGATGAGATATTAGGATCAAATCTCATTGGAAGAGATCTTAGTACCTTTTGAACAATTACAGATTCTTCAATTTCTTCTCCCAGTCCTATGATTTCATTCACTATTTCATCAACTCGTAAGAAGTAAGCTACAATATTCTCATCTTCCTTCATCTTTAGTTTTTTGAATTGACCTCTATAAGTTTGAAGTTTTTCTACTTTGACTTTTGAATCTCCTTCATAAACATTTTGAAGTTTGTCCCAAATCTCTTTAGCGGATCTACAATGTATAACTTTGGTATATACTGAATCACCAAGACCATTCAAAAGTTCATTTGTCGCTTTTGAATTATTTAGTCTGAGTTGATTTACGTTGTCATTTTTTGGTGGAACTGGTGGTTCCTTGTATCCATCTACAATCGATTTCCAAACTTGAAATCCTTGTGCATGTACATATGTTTTCATCCTTCTGCTCCAAAATGCATACTTTTTTCCATCAAACTGTGGTATTCCATTTTTATACATAATGTTTCTCTCCATGATCTACCTTTCAGTGGTTAAACTGATTTATGAAGGAACCTTCTTTGAAACCAATGGTTGGATTCCTGAGAGGGGAGTTGAATTAGTAATAGAGATTTTTAATCCTTTTAACCACGATATGAAAATGTTATTTATATTTATGATCAATATAACATTATCATCCAATAAGTGCAGAGTAAATAAACCATGAACAAATGAATAATCATACACATACATAGTACACCATTATTTTTTGCGTGGAAACCCAATGTGGGAGAAAACCACGGAATTTGTTTTCTTATTTGTCTTTAAGAATTACATTCATTGGAAGCACCAACTTCCTTTGTTTTCTAGCTACAACTGGAAGGAGGCTCTGAACCACTATTTTCAGGCTACAACTGGAGGGAAGCTCCAAATCCCCAAATATATGGATAAAACCAGAAGGAGGATACAAACCCCTATGTTCTCCGACCACAACCAGAAGGTGGATACAACCACCTATCCTTGCCTCGTCCAACCACCCTGAAATATAAGTGCCAAATGTAGAAACTAAATATGTCACTGTCACAACCTGTTCTATCAAATATGTCACTATATACTCATCAACCAATCTGATTTGATCACATATATCTCAAACACTATACCAAAATTTTATACCTAAAACCATGTGCTAGAATCTCACTGTTATACAACCTCTATCTGCACGAATAACTTAAACAACATACCTCAACCAAAATCCCTCAAACATGAACCAATACTATAGCAAGCCCTAAAATTCCAAGAGGGCATCCAATGAATTTACAAGGAAAACCCTCAACCAGATTCATAAATTCAATACTACAGATATGAAAACCATACCTTTTTTCTTCTTGTAGCATTCTGTTGCCGCGGTTTTGCTACTGCAATTTTTCTGCCGCGATTTTCTACCGCACTTTTTCTGCCGCACTTTTCCTGCCACGATTTTTCTGAAGCAATTTTTCTGCTACACATTTTTTTCCACACTCTTTTTGCTACACTTTTCCTGCCACACTTTTTCTGCTGCAATTTTCCTACTACGATTTTTCTGCCGCACTTTTCTCTATCAATAATACCTACCAAAATAAACTTTCACAAAATAAATATTTAATGATATTCAACATGTGCTAATGGGATAGCCTTTCTCTCTTATTTATACTTCCATGTAGGTTCCTCAAGGGGTTACCTTCTTAACCCACCTTCCTTCTTTTAGGACTAACCCACTTCTAACCACTTGTCCACTTCTAACTCACTTTGCTACAAATATTAAATTCTCCACTTCTAGTTGCAACTAAATTATTTTTAATTATTTTCTTATTGCAACAACTTAACCCATGACTAACTCATAGCTTCACCCACTTGACTAGTCAACTTCTTCTAGGAGCTTCTAGAATTAATTTAACTTCTTTGACCTTCTAGATAACTCATGAGGGTTCTCCACTTTACCAGGACATAATTCTCTAACCGTGAGGAGTTATGTGACGTTCTGCATATCAACGGAAATGGAATGACATGTACTATCCATCTAGAATAGCATTACCTACAAATATATTAAAATTCATACTATTATACATCAATCAAACTGAAGTTCCTTAATCATATTGTTGGGGCTACCAGAATTTTCTACCGGACTTGCTTCAAGGGTTGACATCAATGAAAACTAAACCAATTAATCAATAGTTTCACATTATTTGGTATAGTTGGTCTATGCCTCATTTCAATCTCATACTTAAGATGCGAACCTAGTGGAGTTTTGAAACTGCTTGCAGCTAGAGATAAAGAATATTCTCTTTGATTAGCACTCAGAACAAATGAAATATCGAAAGCTATAAATAAATGTTCAATTAAATCCCATAACTCATTTCTATATTGCTTCAGTCTCTGTTGTTTTTTCTGATAACTATTATTGAATTGATGAATGACTAACTCTGAATCTCCAAAAATTGCCAATTTATCAATTCCCATGTCTTTTGTAGCTCTTAATCCTAACAATAAAGCTCCATATTCTACAATGTTATTCATAGTATCAAATTCAAGTTTGTATGATAAAGATACAACATCTTTATAAGAAGAAATAATCACAATCGCAACACCAGATCCTTCTCTTGAACATGAACCATCAATTCTTTTTTACCGAAATGCATTTTCCATACCTTTTCCTTGCTTACAAATAAGCTTGTTATCATGATTTACTAGTTATGGAGCATCGTCACTAATATGTAATATAGAGGAACCAATTTCATCATCAACTGCATAAATAGGGTCGTTTCCAGGATTACCATGGTCACTGACTATATAAGCAAGTTGAACTTCTTTGTATAACTTTCTATGTTCTCCTTCGAAGATAGGAATTGTAGCATATGTTAAGTACATTTGTAGATATCCTTCTACCTTTTTTACTCAAGATCTGGACAACAACATTTTAAACTTTGGTGGTATGTCAACAACTTAAATATCCATTACAACACTTTTCATAGGAAGATGAGACAATACCACAACCAAATCTTTAATAACCCCTAAACATTTGAATTTCGTAGAATCAAAAGAATAAAGATACTGATAAGGTTTTGTGATGTCCAATATTGATACCTCTGGAACACTAGTCATGATGACCTACTGATCTGATTTATTTCCCATGTCTTGGATTGGCCCCTACTTAGATGGAACATTTTTTTTCTTATTTTGAGTTTGTACATTGGGATTTGGTTCATTTTTCCTAGGTCTCAAATCATATCTCTTTTGAGGCTCATTTTGAAAAACTTCTTCCTCTTCTTTGTTCTCATCAAAATGATTCAATACCAGAGAGTCCTCGTAGTCATGTTGAGTTAAGTGGGTAGAAGGAAGCTCTATTTCATTAAAAAGAACTACATGATTTCCCTCAGTATCATCACTTTCATCAATCTCCTCAACAACATGGTTCTGGAAAGGGGGAAGAATTCTTTGATCCTCGTGATTTCTTCTTTCTCTTTGTAAGATCTGAGGGGCATTATTTGGTCTCCTGTATTGATTTGGATGTTTGTTCCCAACATCCTGAGTAGGTCTATTTGTTTTGTTTCCTTCCAATTTTAGTCTAGCTAATTCAGATGTTAGAGTTTTGATCATTTTAGACATTTCTTAAATTTTTGGATCAACTGTTGGAGAATTAGAATAAGATGGAACATCCTCCCTTTGTTTCTTTTTGTCTCTATCAGATTAGTTCTTAAATTTTTCAATTGCTAAAATATTTTCTTCCACTTCAACAACTACCTCTTGCATAAGACTCAAAGTAGTATATCTTCTTTCTCTTGGCATTAGAGAAAACTCAACATCAAATGCATTGGAAAAAAGTGATATTTGCAGAAGTTTTAGTGGACTTGCTCTCAGTAGGGATCTTATTGTACATATTGTTGAATATTTTAGTGAAATACGGAATAGACTCACCGTTTTTCCTCTCCAGGGATCCAAACTCAGTAACATAGTACAAATAATATTTTTTGTCTCCCCACTGTCTCAAAAAGTTTTCATATAAAAAATCAATGTCTGCAATGGAACCTGTAGGAAGACCTATGAACCATTTTCTCACTTCTCCATCTAGACTTTTCACAAACACTCTCATCCAAACATTTGAATGCTCTATGTTGAAACTTATATGAAAAACTATAGTAATATGCTAAATGTTCCTCAACAGTAACATCTCCCTCTCCATTGAATATGGTCAAGTATTTCATGTAATCTCCAGTTGGAAAAAAATTCAAGTCTTGAGGTAAAACCAAGGGTGCATATATAACAACAATGATAGCATCCATTTTATTTATAGTCATGGTTGGGACATCTGGGACTTGAAATTTAGGAGGAGATTATGGAAGAGATGAAGAAGATGAATATGGTTGAGAATGATTTTCTTCAGACTTTGGAAATCCTTATATGGAAAGAATATTAAAAATATGTATTTCATGTTTAGCCTCTTCTGATATGCTCAACTGAGTAGGTGAGTCTAAGATCTGTTCTATTTCCTATTTTGTATACTTAGGAAAATATCCAAGGGATTTTGTTTTAAAGAGAGAATATTGACCATCTTCGTCTTTAATAAGATAATAAAAAGGGTTCCATTCTTCCAATATTTGTTCACCCAATTAAATAATTATATGTTCTTATAAAGGAACATTCTTATGTAGAAATTTTTCTTCAATTGTTTCTGATGAAAATTTTTCACTAACTACTTCTGAAGGAACAACAATGGGTTTGTCTTCAAGAACAATAATTGTTTCTTCAGAGAAAGGATTGCCTTTAGATGATGAGGACTGACCCTGAGTAAGCTTGGATTCCCTCAACAGTCTCTTTGGATTTGATAGTGTTGGGACTATCTTGGGATCTGGATTCATTATGGTTGTTCTTTTTCTTGAAGATGAAGATGATGTTAGAGCTTTGGTAGGCTCAAACTTTGGTCCTCTCACTTCTCTTTTAGGATCCATAACTTCTATAATGGAGTCGTCGGGTGAAAAGTATGCAGTCATGATTTTGTTTCTAACTCTTGTTCACCATCAAGATCTAGCTCTTTTCAATTTCATACAACCTAGGGAAGATACTTAGTTCCTCCATCCCCGACAACGATTCCAAAATATGTTATCCCTAGATTTTTCACTAAATTGTTATAGGGAAAAGGGCACCTCAGTTATTGAATTAGTTTTTTGGGTTTGAATTATGAGTCAAGTGGTTTGGTTAGGTTGGGATAGGTTGTAAGGTTATGGATCTGGTCACACACTTTCAATAAAATTATCAACAACACTTCACTTAGTCAAGGGAATTCACACTGATATGTTAGATAAATAAACAATTGAATGTAGAATAAAAGATAGAGGAAACATAGAGCACAAGTTAACAATATGTTCACTCGCCTTAAGGATATTTTGAAGTTAAAAATAATATTTTAAAACCTAAAACAAGTACTTGAATAAATCCTCGAAACATGTAATTTAATAGTGAATATTCACTAGAATTATAGCTCAAACAAGGAGATAAATCATCTAACCATCAGGATGTTTGATTCCTTGGGTATAAAATCTTATAGGATTTAAGCTCTTTACAATTTTTCGTACCTTCCTCCTTTGTTTAATCCCAAAAAATTGAATCCTTTATTTCTCTTTTGATCCTTCTTTTATATATAAGGAGTACATAAAAAAACAGATATTAGATCATAAAAAGTAGGTTCATTTAAGACCATATATTCTATAAACCTAGATTTAATACAACAAAATCTGAACTACTTACATTGAATAATGAAAAATAGACTGTTAATTTCTAGGTCAAGATTCGCTTTCTATGGATCATATCTTTGATGTCTCCAAAATAGCCTATGATCCATAATTAAATGTAATCTAGAATAACAACTTGGAAAAAATGTGTATGGGGAGAATCTTCAACTTGATTAGGTATTCATACTTCATGGTCTTCAAATTTGTCTCAAAAGGGGGCCTTCAGATACATGTAGTACTTTAACACTTTCCAAAACAACGAAGTTGAAAAAAGAACAATCTTTTTGTTGTGCAAATCAAAACTGATGAAACCTACAAGAAAATTCTTCAGACTTACTTCATCCTTGGACAAGTCTTTGGTGCTTATGATTCTCCTGAAGCAAATTGGTCTTGAGAACTATCCCATTCTAATACAACTTAATTTTTTTCTTCTTGAGTCTCCTAGAAAACTT
>JASDQU010013363.1:239534-251156 GCA_032191745.1 Picea mariana | reverse complement strand
TTTTTCAGATTTTTCAACCATTGTTGTAGCCTGGAGTTCTATTTTCCTAGTTGTTTATTTTATTCTATGAGATGCTTAATGATATTTTTTTATTTTATAGATGTCTTCCTCTTTGATTTCCCCCCTATTTTAGCCTTTATTGTCCATGGATGTTAATCAATCGCTGCTTCATTGAGATCAATAAACAACCTGTGATCGTTGGGTTCATTTTCAGATATCTCAACATCTATAGATGGCATATCCATAATTTTTTATTTTGTTGGTATAAGTGAAGGAGATAATGGCTTCTTAACACCAGTTTCTGGTAATTAAGACATTAAAGGGTTATGGATCTTTTTCTTCTCTGCTTCATCATTTTTCTTTGGAATTTCAATTCCAAAAATTACCCTTTGTCTCTTCGAAATAGAAATTATGGTTTTCTTCATGGGAATTGTTAGTCGCTAAATTTTCACTTGAATGCAAAAGGGAAAGCTAGGGAATCATCAAGTTATTGTAATGGTTTTTATGAATAAATATTGTTTGGTTTTTGTAATAGGTTTGAAGGTTAAGCATTGGGTAAAGAGTGATATCAGTTTCTTATCATAGGAACATGTTCTTATCACACTTTGCTTAGTAACTGGTTGTCAATCTGGTGAGTTAAACAAGAGGTTTCCTAAATATCATTTAAGAATAAGAAACATGTAATTGAATATAAAACAATAAATGAATAAGTAATCATCAAAATTTTCACTAACTCGTATCATAAACATAAAAGAACAATTTGCATTTTGCAAAAAATAGACATTTTTTCAAGTAAGACAAGAAAGAATAGAAGACAGAAGAGAAATCTAACCATCAGATAGCCATTTCAATTAGTGAAAAATGAAACATGTTCTAGTCCTTACTGATAGAAACAGAGTTTTGATATCTCCACTTCTAACCTTTTCTTCTGTCAACCAATTCCCTTTTTATACAGAGCAATTAGATTCAAAAGATCCTACTTTCTAGATATAGTTTCGATATGATCCTATTTCCTAGATATAACCTAGGAGACATATCCTCTTACATATATGCATTTGAATCTCCACAACCTAGTATTTAGATATATGACTTCACATTTGACTAGTTGTGATCTTATAAGATATTCAGATCCCACAAAATATGGTGTTGAAACTGATGTTGACATGGTCTTTCAAAACTAGAATAAAACATGAACACAACTATTGTAATAGGCATAACCTTGATTGAGTTGAATTACTTCAGGGACTAGTGAAAATAATACTACAACAGTTTGATGACAGGATTCTCATTAGTTGTAAAAGTTGAATCATTGTATTCACTTTCAATCTGCAAAAATACCCTGCCTGTGTGTATCAGTTTTAGAGTTTCTCCTTTGTTTATATGTAGGCACTTCTTTTGTTAACAAAATTCAAAATTGAATGTTGCATTGATCCAAAAAAATTCACTGTGAAGATGAAGAAGAACCTATATTTTGTTCCTGCTTTATCTTGGTCTTGAGAACAACATTATGCCAATAGAGTTTGATATTCAATTTCCTCAATTTCTTGAATTGTTCTATTTTCATCTTATTCTTATCTTTTATTTTCTGAACCTTTCCAATCAGCTTAGCATTCCAATGTTCCAGTGTTGATTTCTCTTGCTCCAGTTTCTTTGTAGTTGCATGCAACTTATTAATTCTTTGCTTTGACTGATTTTTTACTTTCTCTTTGCATTTCTCAAAACTTTCATCAGGTGCATGCTAATTTAGATATCTATATATATATATATTTGGATTTCTAGCTCTGAATTCATATCATTGTACATCTGAAGATGATTCCATGGTCATCCCCTCAGTCATAAATTTCTCTAAACTCTGGGCTCCTGCAGTATTTGGATTTGACATCTCATATGTTGGTTCCAATTTTACCTTAGCTTCAAATTCTTCTGAAACAATTGCTGGTGACTATTCCTTTGATTCTTTAGTCTCCTCCATTGTATCATCATCAAGGAAAATCAAATTATTTTTATTAAGACAAGGATTGAATAAGGCTTTAGAATCGAGCCTGAGTTTGTTATTTTCCTTGGTTTTAGGTGTTCTTTTATAATATGGTATTTTCTTGTCTGTTCCTTTCATACTTGATTTTTTATCCTTAATCAGTGCTACAGGTTCATCATATCTCTCTATTGATTGTTCAATTTTTTTCTTTGTTTCTCTTCTGGTACATACTTTTTTAACACCTTTGGAATTGTATCCTGGAGTAGGGGTTTCACTTGTGGTTAGATCTCAATTTATGTTTGAATATGGAGATTTCATTTCTGAGATATGGTTCTTGTATCTACAAAGGAATTTCCTCTTGATTTTGTAGACCCTTTAGAATCTTTCTTTTTTGTTTTGGAACGTGAAGATTTCTTCTCTGACACATTTTTTTTTTTAGTCCCTTGTTCTTCAAGATCCAATGAATCAAGCAATTGGTTCCATGAAATTTGGAGTTCCCTTAATGCATATAGGACCAAAAGTTTGATGAAACCTTGGTGAAACAAACTCTTACCAGTAGATTGAGGATGATTTGGAATTCTCTTAGACATTTTCATTAAACTCTTTAACAGATAAAAAGGTAAGCTCAAAGTAATATCACCACTTACATGCATTAACATGCGTACATGATAACAATGAATAATTGAAAATCTTCCTTCACCGGTAATGTACCTGTGAATTTCTCTCAAAATGTTAATCCATTCCTCCTTTAACCATTTCAGTGGAATAACCCGGCTCCAATCTGGATCATGGTGTTCTGGAACTAGAAATTGGTTAGCTAGATCAACAGGAAACTTGTCTTTTTTCCACCATCTTTGTCCATATAATGATAAACTACATGCAGCTGCAATGGAATTGTCAGTAATGCTTATCATCGCATTTCCAATCATTGTCTCATACCCATCAAATTTTTGAGTAAACAACATGGAAATCTTTTCATGGTGACCCTGAAATAAAGAAAAAAAAATCATACCATCCTACATTTTTAAATTTTGGCATCAATTTAGGATAGGCTTCCAGAAATTCTGCCCCTTTTGGCTCTAATCGAGTAACCTGTCCACCTTTCTTGGGATCCATTACACTAGTTCTGATTTCTGTTAACCTACAGGCATTAGGGTTATGCGTTCTGGGAACTTTTGAAATCATGAATGGTATGAAAGAGTTGCTTTACCTACAAAACATAGTTAATCCACTACAAATATACCATGAACTGAATCATGAATTCTTATGTTTGAGATCGTGACCTGGAACCCTCGATTTGATGTAGAACTGGAAAGTTCAAAACCTGATCTCTTTGAATAATTACCCAACCTCAAGTCATGATTTGATTAGAATCATTAATGGTGCTTGATCCTTCTGCATGATCTCGGGAAATTGTTGACACAATCTTTGGACTTGGCACATTTAAACTAATGATGATTCCAGGTGCTAGAAGAATAATGGTATTCTTGTAGCACCTTCCTTTAATTCAAATTTTTTAAATTTAAACAAGAAATGGCTCTAAATCATGATGGAAGATAATCTAAAAATCTTAATTCAAACTTAATCTCACCAATACATGACAAAAACACTAAATAAAACAATAAAATCACACCAAGGGTATAGAAGAAATGAGTCAAAAAGGTAAAGTTAGGCAACCACATCAAGTTAGGAAAGGATAATTTGTGAGTAAAAATTCAAGACAAATTCAAGGACTAACATTGGATCCTTATGGGGATAATGTTTCATGATGAAACATTAAGAATCTACAAACCAATGCCTTTTCATCTTTCCATCCTATCATAAATTGTTACTCATAATCTTGCCATGTTCATTCCCATTGATGACTGCTTATTCATCAACCAATCACACTGCATCTTTAATTGTAAAGCAAAATAATTACACACCAATACTTCCATTGGGCCATGGATTCTTATTTTCTCTAATCCATTAATCACATCAAATAAAAACAAAAACTATATACAAACTGGAAATTTTTGGTTTACTAAAAGAAGTAGTGTTTCAGAAACCACCCATTTACTGGGCCACCAAAAATTTCACTATCATCCAAATTTTGCAAGATGAAAATGTTGTTATTCAGTACCTTGGATATTTTGAAAGGACGAAACCATAAATTATCAAACTTACCATGTTTATATTTTTCCTCTCTTATGGCATCCCACCTCAGCACAAGATCTCTTACTTTAAAAGTGTTTTTTTTTGTCTTTTTGTCAAATGTTTCCTTAACTTTACTCTGATAGGCTTCAGACTCTTCATTCAAATTTTCCCTCTTTTGTTGAACTTCAATGATTTGGAAAATTCTCCTTTTAATATAATTTGGTTCTTCCAACTCTTCTTGTAGAATATTTAATACTGGAAAACCAAGTTGAGTTGGAAGGATTTCATTTGTCCCATAAATTAGTTGAAAAGGTGAAGTCCCAATAGATTTATTAGTATTGATTCTATCATCCCATAAGGAAAATTTCAACTTAGAATCTGAAGACCTTTTATTTTTTGTTAACATCCATCTAGAACAAATAAACTAAAGATTTGTGTTGGTTTTGGTCTATAGTCATTGATTTATATCTTGATCATCATGATAAGTTAGACAAGCCTTCGTTCGTCACATCTTTCATTTCTCCACTACCACCCTGACATGTCACCTCCTCCATGATGTACTTAGGCCCCTCCATTTTGTCACCTTACCCTTTAAGATGTCAAATCAAGTTTGATATGTATGTTGCCAACTCACTAGAGAGTTCGCAGGGCATCCAAAGTACATTGTTCTTTCATTACCATCATTGTGCTCATGAGTCTTATCAACGAAGATCTCCTTGATTTTAGCACTTATATTTTAAAATATAGCCTGGGATTTCGTCATAAAATCTTCTAACTATTTTCTCCAAGTTTTCAAATCACTTCTAGTTTGACGCTGCAAACCTGGAGTTTTCAAACAAGCGCTATGAAAATCGTTGTGAATTGGCTAGAGAAGGCCAGTTGGAGGTTAGGCTATCTACAAACAAACTTGTTCAAGCTCAAGGATATCAGCCTTCAAGTCGCGGCCACCAGGTGCTCCATGAGTATTTTTAGCTCATTTGAAGGACAAGAAAGGATCCGTTTGTTATTTCTTCTCTTGGGTGCTGTGAACTGGTGATACGCACTGCAAAATTTCCCACTTACCTTGTTGACACATTCCCAGCCCAATTGCATGAGCTCTAAGCCTTTTTCATTAAATCCTTAACAAATCTTTGTTTCGGGAAACCTTTCCTATCTCATATTCAGTTGTTCTTCTTACTTTCCTAAGCATTGTGAACCCCCTATTCTGGTGTTGCAAACTCTGTTCAACAAGATTGGCACTGTGAATCTCCTGTCCCAAAAGATTTTACACAACTCGTTCCCACCAGGTTCTCATTTTTTATTCAATTCTATATAGTCTGAGATTAAAAGTTGTTTTCTTATGAATTCATTGTGAATTTTTGCAAGAGGATAGTGAGGTGGTGATCAAGACTTGTCTTACAACAAGCTATATCTTTATACCTTCATGATTTTATGTAGTCTTCCTTCATCTCCCTGACTGTAAGCTACCTTTTCTTACGCTTGGAGGTCAAATAGGATGATAAACACATAACGTTTTTTAAGCCCTGAATAGTGGCACATTACCCCTTAATTGGGGCATATTACATTAGTAATGTTATTTTATTTATGCGGCTTGGGTCCATTAGTTTTAATTGTACCTCCTAGTCTTCTATATATACCAAGGAGACATTTTCATTTGGAATCATCTGGTATTTGGACATTTATGTGGTGTATAAGGAGGTTTCCCCCTAAAATTATTATATGAATTTCTCTCTTTTTCAAGGAATTGAGTACTTATTCTAAGGTTTTTCTATGCTATATTGATATTTGGTTCTTAACATATGGTATCAGAGCTCAAGGTCTTGGGGTTTCTCTGCTACATCTAAGACACCTTGGAATTTTCTCTCTAATTATTTTTATATGACATTTCAGAAGGAAACTCTTGGAGGATATTTAGTAGACAGACCAAGGTACATTGGGTTCAAATTTCATCTCCAGAGACCTTATACTTCCGGAGATACAACCTGTGTAAGATAGGGTTCTCGAATCATCGTGGAATTTTCTCTATAAAATGTTGTATTTAACATTCCAGACCTTGAAATCTATAGGATATTCACAGAAATTAGTAAATTATCTGTGATAACAAATTCATCTTCTGGGTCATCTTAAATTTGTAGATACACAATGTGGAAGATAGGGTATCTGACTAGTCCTATTGACTAGTCTCAAGTAGGTGTTCCAGGTAAAAAAATCATAAATTGTTCCTAGAGTATCCAAATTGAGTGAGACTAATTGCATTGGATAGTGGACAGTCTATAGTATTTATGGTACAATTTTTAGAATTTAATATCAATTATTTTGTGAGGGGCACGCTATACAAGTGAGATTTCCTAGAAAGGCCAAAAATCAGCAAGTTGTGGGGAAGTTACCATAATTCCACTTGGAACATACAATTTTGATCATACCTGTGGCATTGAGGAGAAGAAATATCAGAGAACTAGAAAAAAGAAATTTTCATACCCAAAAGGGCCAAACTTTTGGAGATACGGCAGAATAAAGATTGTCTAGCAGAACCACTTTAAAATCAAGGTTTAAAAGTGATACTTAGCCAACATGCCACCAAAAAAGGGAGATTCTACACCAAATAAGCCTCTAGATAGTCCTACTTAGACTCTTGATGAAGGTGAAGAAATGTGTAGGGACATAAATGATTTACAAAAGAAGACAGTGACAAAAGATGAACTACAAGGGATGATGGATGGTTTGAAAAGGGAGATCATGGAAGGATTGAAAAATTTCCTAATAGAGAGAACACTTGAAAGTGAAACAATATCCCATGAAATTCATGATGGGGACACAAGGAAGATGAATCAAGAATGGAGAAACTCCAACTTTGGGTTGAAGACCAAACACGTTCCTAAGATCGATATGAGGAAGTTTGATGGCAAGGACCCAATCACATGGATACTTCAGATGGAGCAATTCTTTGATCTACATGATGTGTCACATATACAAAAGGTACGAATTGATTCTTTATATTTAGAACCCAATCAATTTGTGTGGTATCGATGGATTTGTTCTCGCAAATCACTCGTCACTTGGATTATTTTCACAGAAGAAATGATAGCACACTATGAGGATACAAGGAGCAATAACTTCTTTAGCCAATTGATAAATCTCAAGCAAAAGGGTTCAGTTACAGAGCATATTGAGAAATTCCAAAGATTGAAAATAAAGGTAACAAATATTCCATATGAGCACTTGATTGATGTATTCATAGGAACTTTAAGGGATAACATTCAACATGATGTTTTCCTTTGGGAACCCAAATCATTGGAGAATGCATTTAGGGTGGCAAGAAATGTTGAAAGTAAAAATATGGCTATGGCTATTAGAAGGATTGCTCTTAACATATATCGAGAGAATAATGATCCTTATTCTAAAACACCTCAACCTACAAGTTTGACACCTCAACAATTGGAGGAAAGAAAAGCAAAAGGTTTATGCTTTAATTGTGACAGCAAGTACAGTAAGGGACATAAGTGTGGTGAGAAGAAATTATTCTACATAGATTATGAAGACAAAGAAGAACAAGAACAAGAACAAGAACCATCTCAAGATGAAAACATAGAAGCAATTTCTTCTTAAGAGCTGACTCCCACGATATCGTTTAATGCATTGGCTGGAATCAACACTCCTCAAACCCTCAAGATCAAAGGATATATCAAAAATAAAAAGGTAATAGTCCTAATTTATTCTGGTAGTACTCATAATTTTATTCACTACAAATTAGCCAAAGCTCTCAATTGCTTTGTATATCCAGCCCCAGAGTTTCAAGTAATGATTGCAGATGGAGGAACTATCAATTGCTCAGGAAAATGCAATAAGATCAATCTTACTATGGGGTAATATGTAATGAATAGTCCAATGATTGCTATACCCATGGGTGGTGCTGATGTCGTACTAGGAATCCAATGGTTACAATCATTAGGAACAATGGCTTTTAATTTTCAAGAACTTTTCATGAAGTTTTCATTGGAAGGAAAAGAAATTGAGTTAAGAGGTATCACAGGGAAACCCAGTAAGGTGATAAGCTCTAATGGCATGACAAAATTATTGAGAAAGGGGCATCAAGGTGTAATTTCACAACTATGCTCACTAGATTTTCAAACATCTAAGCCATATATTCCCCTAGATCTCCAAGGGATCATTGATAAGCATTCCAAAGTATTTAAATATATTCCCAAAGGTCTTCGACCCACTCGAAATCATGATCATGCTATTCACCTAATTCCTGGGAGTTTTCCTCCTAACATCAGGATGTACAGATACCCTTATACCCAGAAGAGTCAAATTGAGTGTATGGTTGACGAAATGTTAGAGGATGGCATTATTAGACCTAGCCAAAGTTCTTACTCTGCACCAGTGGTAATGGTACTCAAGAAAGATGGCTCATGGCGTATGTGTCCAGATTGCAGAGAGCTCAACAAGATCACTATTAAAGATAAGTTTCCCATTCCCGACATTGATGAATTGTTATATGAACTACATGGAGCAATATATTTCACAAAGTTGGATCTATGTTCAGGGTATCATCAGATTAGAATGAAGGAAGAATATATCCCAAAAACAACATTCTGAACTATTGAGGAGCACATTACCCCTGATCAGGGGTTCAATAACAAACAACTGCATGTCATAAGGCTCAATCCTCAAAAATTCCCCCTCCCTTGTGATCCTTCTTTTGTTATGGAGTATCCATTGATGTCATATGAAGAAAATCTTACCACAAATTTTAATGATGCAAGAGGAAAAACAGGAAAAACAGAGAACTAGGTTTTTGATGGATGATCTTTCTCAAAGGGTTGGTTTTGCATAACTGTACCTATTGAGGAGAACATTGAGGTTATAGACATAACTACTACTCCAGAGAACCCTACCTTTAAAAGGCTGAACAAACAAATTAAAGAGGCCATAGCTGAAATTGCTAAATTGAAAGGAGAGGGGTTGGTTGAAATTAAGAAGTTAAATGATCTTATGGATATGTATCTGGAAACTATTGGCAAGGCCATATTTGTAGAAAAAAAAAAATCATGCCTCTCCATAGGCAACTTACAAATTTATACAGACAAAATAGAGATTTCCAAGCTCAGATCAAAAAGCTAAAATTTAAGGAAGAGCTAGCCAAGAGGAATTTGGATGTGTTGGCCCAAGTTGCCACAAGAAGGAGTTCCAGACTCAGAAAGTGAAAGATGAAATACCTTAAAGAGTTTCAGTTTTGGAAAGTGCTTGTTTCTTTCATGTTTGGAAATTTTGGCGAAGTATGATGCCTATGACTAAGTCTTTCACTCACACACCAAATAATGAAGTTTTTACATGAATCTCTAGCTCTGTAGATGGTTTTTTGGGTGTTTTGGATCTCTAATAGATACATTAAGAATCTATAGGAAAGTTTGCAATGCATGGCACTGTGAATTGTTCTATGAAATCAGGCGCTGCAAACTTCGATGCGAACTGGCTGATACAGTTGGCACTACAGAATATGTTGTGAACTTTTGTTTTGGAGGTTTCAAGAGGATCAACGATTTCCAAATGGATAGAGGAGTATGGGATAGTTGCTTAAAGGTTAGTTTAAAATTGGAGGGACACCTAACAAGAAGAATATGCGCTCAAGGGACACATCATCAAGCCTATTAAAGATGTTGGGGTAGTTACCAACACTAAGCCTAGTTTTTAGAAGTCAGTTATTTTTGTTGAACAGTTGTAGTTATCCTAGCTTCATGATGTGGGAATCCTATGCTAGAGAATGGGATTTTATGTATAAGACTTGATGAATTTTTGTCTAATAGAAGTATGTTTATTTCCTTCCATCTTGTTTCTCTCTTACTCTGAAATTTACTATTATTGAATGCGTCAATTGATATTTTATAGTTGTATTGCAATGGACGTTTGATTGTGATGTTGTTATAACTGTTATAAGAGTTTAAGCTTTGATTAAAGAAGTTATTGTGTCTAAAGCTTTTCCTTCATTGATCTAGTAGTAATGCTTGATGCTAACAGTAGAATTACTCCATTTTTCTCACTAAAGTCTTCCTTCTATCCACATTACTCTTTAAAACCATGATCCAAGTTAGACAATACCTCTTTTGCCAATACATCTTATCTAGAATATTCTGTGATTTACATTGATGGGTTGAGTTTTATCCATTTGACACTTTATCTTAAAACTTACCTTACAAACCTATTGATGGGTACTGAGCTTGCACTTTAGCAATCAAAGCATAACTTTCAGTGCTATCAGAAGCTATATTATCTTGCTATTGTATGTAGATGGCATGCTTGTTGCAGGGTCTAATATGCAGGATATAAATGTGATCAATAAAATTATCTAATTCATTTGCAATGAAGGATTTGGGTGCTGCAAAGAAAATCATTGGTATGGGAATAATAAGAGAGAGGAAAAATCGCAACTTGGCATTGTCTCAAGGTGAGTACATAGAGAAGGAGTTGGAAAGGTTTAGAATTCATAATGAAAAACCAGTTATGTTGGATTACTGAGAGGGGGGGTGAATCAATAATAGCGTAATTATAATCATTTTTCTTCAATTGTTATATCAATGTAGAATTATTATCCAATAATGAGCAGTAAGAAATAAATAATCACATACATACACAGTACACCTCATGTATGTGCCAACTCATCAACTACTTGTCTCAACCATGTACTCAACATGTAACTCAACCAAAATCCCTCATCAATATCATCATCCAAATATGATTTGTAGCTCTATAATAAATCTAGTGTATATCATCACATTCCTGCAAACTTTCCTTAACTTTAACAACAAGAGACTAGCATTTTCATCAAACTTTTCTTTAGTCTCACATGCTTAGTTTTGGATTAGTCAACAACCCTAACTTGAAGTAATCATAACTTTGTACCTATAATGTATAAAGATATGAAAATGATACACAATTTTCTTTAGTGTTTTAATGCAATTCCTCCAAGTGTCACTACTTGGAACTTCTCAGAAAAAGAGTTATAGCAAAAATGGCATACCTTGCTGAATTCTGGCTTATTCTAGAGAGCGACTTTGTAGAGCATGCGCTGCATGGAATATTTTCTTAATTGATATAAAACTATTACAAAAAATAATAAAGACTGTACCCTAACCAACACATTTGGTCTCACTGAATTTAGATATTTTATGAAGAAGTTACAACATTTTTACCCAAAACACCTATTTTCACAAACCCTATTTTCCACGGAGTGTAACTCCCAAAATAAAACGACCCACAAGCTGAATTTTTAACCACAAATACTTGGATATGTTTTCTCAATGGAATAGTAATTTCATGGTCTGAATCATTATAGAAAAAAAAAATTAGCGAAAATGGTGAGATGACCTATAAAAAACATACCTTAGAAAACACCATCAAAAGAATTTATCCTTCCTTGCATTTTGGCCTTCTTTTCTTTATCTTCACTCATAATTTTGGCTTAGATATCCCTTGTTACCTCATACACGTATAGATATTCAATATTCTCAATT
>JASDQU010013363.1:226636-239410 GCA_032191745.1 Picea mariana | reverse complement strand
TAAAATTATTATTGAAATAATTTATTTTGTATTCAATTTGAATTATAATACACTCATCACTTCACTTTATTATTTATCCTTTAAAAATCTCTTAAACCACTTTGACTACTTTGACCTTTTGGGGCTTCTAGATGACATATGAGGGTCCTCCAACTTCGTAAGGCCATAACTCTCATACCGTGAGGAGTTATGTGACATTCCACATACCACTAGAAATGGAATGACATGTACTATCCATACAGAATATTATTATCTGAAAATATATCATAACTCATACCGTTACCCATCAAACAAACTTGGGTCCATTACCCAAACCTGGGGTCTCCAACTTCTCATGGCCATAACTCTCTAACTGTGAGGATTTATGTGACGTTCTACATACCATCGGAAATGGCATGACAAGAACTATACATATAGGATATTTTTCCTAACAAATTCAATTTCCTTCATCTCATTATTCCACAATTAAGCATGGGTTCTCTTACTCCGCAAAGCGTCTTCCCGTGAGGGATTTCACCATAAGGGGACCACTTTGGAGTTCATCCATATTTACTTCTTATCAACCATGACAAGACAATAATGAGTCATCTTTACATCAAACAATGGGTCCATTACCCAAACCTTTGTGTTGTAGGGATTTCTTCAAGGGTTGACATCAATGACAACCAACCTTAATCAACAATCTCCCCCTTTGGCATTGATGGAAACACTCTGATGCAATATTGAAATTATATCACTCATGCTCCCCCTGGAACCATGCCTCTGTCCTCTGTATCTGATAAAATTGCCTCTGTCCTCTACATCTAATAAATCTGCTCCCCCTGGAACCATGCCTCTGTCCTCTGCATCTGATAAATCTCTCCCCCTTTGTCATCAATGGCAAAGGTATCTTTCCATCTGGGGCTACTCCCCCTGACTAAACGGTCCTCTTATGGTGCTTCCTCATGTACATCTAAGACATATAAGATAAACATTCAAAAAGCATTCATTTTGGAGCAAAAATAACTCCAAGTCTTTGGTGAAGATATTCAAAGGCTTCCCGTGGAAGTGGTTTTGTAAAGATGCCTGTCACTTGTTCTTTTGTGCCCATGTACTCAACTATGATGTTCTTTTTTGCAACCTGTTCCCATAGAAAGTGATACTTGATTGGAATGTGCTTCATCTTGGAGTGCATCGCCGGATTTTTTGAGATACCGATGGCACTTGTATTATCACAATATATTGGAATGGGCTCATCATACTCAACCTGTATATTTGTCAAAGTTTGTTTCATCCAAAAAACCTGTGTACAACATGGTGTTGCTGCAATATACTCTGCCTCTGTTGTATATAGAGATACTAATGATTGTTTCTTGCTTAGCCATGATACCAAACACTCACCTAAGTAGAAAGTTGCTCCACTAGTGCTTCGTCGGTCATCAATACAACCTGCCCAATCTGCATTTGTGTAGGCAATAAGTGATAGATCTTTTCCTTTTGGATACCATAATCCAAACTCTTTTGTTCCTTTGAGATATCTGAAAATCCTCTTTACTGCTAATACATGTGATTTCTTTGGTGCTTCTTGAAATCGTGCCACCTATCCAACTTCTTGCATTACATCTGGTCTAGATGCTATCACATATAGTAGGTTGCCAATCATCGACCTGTATTTCCTCTTATCTGTAGACTTTGAATCATCATCTTTTCTCAACTTACAACTGGTTTGCAATATTCCATTCCAAACCTCTTTAACATTTCTCTAATATACTTGGTTTGAGAAATAAAAATTCCTTGGTTTATTTGACGTATCTGAAGTCCCAAAAAGAAGGATAGTTCTCTAAGTAATGACATTTCAAATTCATTCTGCATGTCTTTTTCAAATTTCTAGCTTAACCTATCATTATCACTACCAAAAATAATATCATCAACATAAACTTCAATTAATAAAATATTACCTTGACTTACCTTGATGTAGAGGTTGCTTTCTGCACTTCCTTTTATGAACCCTGCCTGCTGCAGATACTTATCCAGTCTGGAGTACCATGCTCTAGGAGCCTGTTTTAGACCATACAATGTCTTCTTTAATTTACACACATAGTCTGTGTTCTTTGACAACTGAAATCTTTCTGGTTGTTCAATGTAGACTTATTCTTCAAGTTCCCCATTCAAAAAAGCTAATTTTACGTCCATCTGATATACTTTAACATTTTTGGAGCATGCATAAGCTAAAAGCAAACGGATTGCTTCCATTCTGGAAACTGGGACAAATGTCTCTTCAAAGTCGATTCCTTCAATCAGTGCATATCCTTTACATACCAATCTAGCTTTGCTGCTTGTAACATGTCCATCTTTATTCAATTTATTCCTGAAAACCCATTTTGTGCCGATCACATTCTTATTCTTTGGTCTTGGAACCAATTCCCAAGTGTCATTTTTATCTATTTGATCCAATTCTTCATCCATGGCCTTATTCCAAAATTCATCCTTGTTGGCTTCTTCAAAATAGTTTGGTTCAATTGTAGATAAAAGTGCTAGGTGTGTTTGTTCTGGTGAACGGATTTTTCTTCTAGTCACAACTCCTGCATCTTTGTTTCCAATAATCTGATCTGAAGGATGATTCTTCTGTACTCATTTGCTAGGTGTCTTTGGAGATACTTGTTGAACTTGCTCTTCTTCTTCTGTCGAATTCTCTTCATATTCATCTTCCTCTTCTACTTATTTTTCATCTTCTTCTTCAAAAAGTTGTTCCATTGATTTATTTTCTTCTTCCTTTGATTCTGGTCTACCTGTTTCATCAATTGTTACGTTGATGCTTTCCACAACTTTGTTTAATCTTAGATTGTAACACTTGTATGCTTTCCTTGTACTTGAGTAACCAAAAAGTATTCCTTTGTCCACATGAGAGTCAAACTTTCTCATTCTGCCATCTTCTCTTTTGATGTATCATTTGCTTCCAAAAACTCTGAAGTTCTTCACATTTGTTGGTCTTCCTTTCCATAGCTCGTAGGGAGTTTTATCAGTGTTGTTTCTGAGCATTACTCTGTTTTGAATGTGAACAGTTGTATGCACTACCTATGTCCAATAAATATCTGTCAACTTTGAATCCATTATCATTGTTCAAGTCATTTCTTGTACTGTCATGTTCTTTCTTTCAACAACTCCATTCTATTGAGGTGTCCTAGCGACGAAGAATTGTCTTTTTATTCCATGATTGTTGCAGTAGTCCATAAATTTCTTTGAGGTGAATTATCCTCCATTATCCAATATTAAGCATTTGATTCTTGAATCCATCTCATTTTCAACCATTTCCTTGTAGATATTGAAATTTTCAAAAGCTTCTGATTTGTTCTTGAGAAAGCAAACTGCAGTCATTCTTGTATAATCATCAACTAATAACATAAAGTATCTGTCATCTTTTAAGCCTTTTGTTGTAGTTGGTCCAACTAGATCAGTATGCACAATTTCCAGTGGTTTTGTTGTTGAATATTCCTTTTATTTGAACCTGGTCTTTGTTTGCTTTCCTTGTTGGCAATGCTTGCATAAAGTGTTGGTTGGTTTCATGATCTGGGGCATTTCTCTGACTGCTTTTCTTTTGTTGACTTTGACAAGGTTATCAAAATTCATGTGACCCATTCTTTTGTGCCATAGCCAACTTTCATCTTTCTTTCCTAGACAACACTTTTCATTTCCAATTTCGCTTAACACATATATGTTGCTTGAAATTCTTGCAGCTGTAGCGACCAATTTCCCTGAACCTTCTTTTCTTATCTCACAATTTTGTGAATCGAAAGTAACTTTATGACCTTGTTCACACATTTAACTCACACTTAAAAGATTATGTTTCATATCTTCTACTAATAGAACATTTTCTGCCTTTTCATTCTTGTTCCCAATTCTGATTGTGCATTTTCCAATGATTTTGGTTGAATCATCATTTCCGAAGGAGACTGATCCATCTCTTTCCTTTCGTAATGTAAGAAACTTTTCTCTATCACCTATCATGTGTTTTGAACATCCACTATCAACATACCAACCATGTTTCTTCTGTTTAGCTTGTAGAGCGACTGTGCATTCTTCATTGCTATATTGATCTTGCTTTCTTATCCATGTCATTTTCTGAGGTTCTTGTTTGTGACTCTGTTGAGGTTCTTTAGGAGGGACTGTTATTCTGCAATTTTTGGCCATGTGTCCAAAATTGTTACATTTGTAACATTCCACTTCAGTGCTCAAAGATTCAAACCCGTTGTAACTTATTCTCTGTGTTTCACTAGATATTCTTGAATAACCCCTTTGTGTCTGGCTCTCAAAGTAGTTATTGTTCCTATTGTTAGCTCTGCAATTTACATCCCTTTTCTGTCTGATTGTATCCAAGTTCGGACTTGTCAATATGATACTTTTGACTGTTGATAATGTCATCCAAAACTTTTGAGCTATTCTGCATATTTTTCTTTTGAGTATCCTTTCTTAGTGTGACAATATTTTATTTCAAGTTTCCAATGATCATGTCCTTTCCTTCTAGCTGTTCTTTGAGTGCTTCTTCAATTCTTTTATCTTCTTCTATTTGAACCTTCAATTTTGTGATCATTTGTTCTAGTTCTTGAGTGTCTTTTTTCTTATCTAGTTCTTCTTGTAGTTTCTTGTTTTTCTTCTTTTCTCTTCTGATAACTTCTATGGCACTCATTAATTCTTCTCGGAAGTCAACTTCTGCCTCTTCAATTTCTTCTTCATATGCTTCTTCATATTCTTCTTTGGAGTCTTCTTTATCAGTGTCTTCTACTTCCATGAATAGAACTCTCCATGTTTCACTGTCACTGACTTCATCTTCATTTGATGATGAGATGTCTTCTTTGGTGCAAAATATTTTCTTGAAAACTTTATTTGTAGTTCTTTTACCTTTATATGTTTGTCTGCCTTTTGAGTAACCTTCATCATTTCTCTTTTTCTTATGAGGACTATTAGAAAAATGAAAAATACCATCACAATTAAAACAAATTAAAGGAAGCTTACCTCTATACCTATCGTTGGTTCCCTTGTTTAGTCTTTTGACGAAGTTGGCCACTTCTTCATCATCTTTTGAGACATCGTTGCTGTTGTTATATTCTTCTTGTTCCTTTTTCTTTTTCTTTGATCTTTTGGATGCTTTGAAGGCTACTTATTTTACATCTGGATTTTCCTGTTCAGTTCTCATCTCATATGCTGTGAAGATTCCATGCAATTCATCCATGCTTATTGAGTTTAGATCTGATCTTTCTTCTAGTGTTTATATCTTATGGTTGAATCTCATAAAAAGAGATCTTAGTACCTTTTGAACAATTACAAATTCTTCGATTTCTTCTCCCAATCCTATGATTGCATTCATTGTTTCATCGACTTGTAAGAAGTAGGCTGCGATATCTTCATCTTCCTTAATTTTTAGTTGTTTGAACTGACCTCTGTAAGTTTGAAGGTTTGCTGCTTTGAATTTTGAATCTCCTTCATAAATATTTCAAAGCTTGCCCCAAATCTCTTTAGAAGATTTACAATGTGCAACTTTGGTGAATATTGTATCACTGAGACCATTCAAAAGTGCATTTTTGGCTTTGGAATTATTCTCACCAAGTTTCACTGCTTTGTCATTTGTTGGTGGAACTACTGGCGTTGTGTATCCATCTACAATTGATTGCCAAATTTGAAATACTCGTGCCTGTATATATGTCTTCATTCTTATGCTCCAAAAAGAATACTTATGTCCATCAAACTATGGTATTCCATTTTTATATGAGTTGGTACTCTCCATGATCTACCTTTTAGTGGTTAAACTGATTTCTGAAGGAACCTGCTCTGATACCAATTGTTGGATTACTGAGAGGGGGGGTGCATCAGTAATAGCGTAATTATAATCATTTTTATTCAATTGTTATATCAATGTAGAATTATTATCCAATAATGAGCAGTAAGAAATAAACAATCACATACATACACAGTACACCTCATGTATGTGCCAACTCATCAACTACTTGTCTCAACCATGTACTCAACATGTAACTCAACCAAAATCCCTCATCAATTTCATCATCCAAATATGATTTTTAGCTCTGTAATAGACCTCATGTATATCATCACATTACTGCAAACTTTCCTTAACTTTAACAACAAGAGACTAGCATTTTCATCAAACTTTTCTTTAGTCTCACATGCCTAGTTTTGAATTAGTCAACAACCCTAACTTGAAGTAATCATAACTTTGTAACTGTAATGTATAAAGATCTAAAACTGATACACAATGTTCTTCAGTGTGTTTTATGCAATTCCACCAATTTTCACTACTTGGAACCTCTCATAAAAGGCGTTATAGCAAAAATGACATACCTTTCTGAATTCTGGCTTATTCTAGAGAGCGACCTTGTAGAGCATGCCCCGCACTGAATATTTTCTGAATTGATTCGAAACTATTACAAAACATACTACATACTATACTCTAACCAACACATTTGGTCTCACTGATTTTGGATCTTTTATGAAGAAGTTACGACATTTTTACCCGAAACACTTGTTTTTGACTAGTTTCAGGACTAGCCACAAACCCTATTTTCCACGGAGTGTAACTCCCAAAATACAACAACCCACAAGATGATTTTTTTACCACAGATACTTGGATATTTTTTGTCAATTAAATAGAAATTTCATGGTCTGAATCATTATAGAAAAAAATTTATAGCGAAAATGGTGAGATGACCTATAAATAACATACCTTAGAAAGAACCATCAAAAGAATTTATCCTTCCTTGCATTTTGGCCTTCTTTTCTTTACCTTCACTCAGAATTATGGTTTATATATCCTTGGTTACCTAAGACACCTATAGATATTCAATATGCTCAAGTTTGTGTTAAATGAGAGAGCCTTGCCTCTTATTTATACTCTCCAAGTAGCTTCCTTAAAAACATCTTCTAGGTCACTTGGCCGACTTTCCTTATTTTAGGGTTAACCCACTTTTAATTTCTCCATTAAAATTATTATTGAAATAATTTATTTTGTATTCAATTTGAATTATAATACAATCATCACTTCACTTTATTATTTATCCTTTAAAAATATCTTAAACCACTTTGACTACTTTGACCTTTTGGGGCTTCTAGATGACATATGAGGGTCCTCCAACTTCGTAAGGCCATAACTCTCAAACCATGAGGAGTTATGTGACGTTATACATACCACCAGAAATAGAATGACATGTACTATCCATATAGAATAGTAATATCTAAAAATATATCATAACTCATACTGTTACCCATCAAACAAACTTGGGTCCATTACCCAAACCTGGGGTCTCCAACTTCTCATGGCCATAACTCTCTAACCGTGAGAAGTTATGTGACATTCTACATACCACAGGAAATGGCATGACAAGAACTATACATATAGGATAGTGTCCCTAACAAATTCGATGTCCTTCATCTCATTATTCCTCAATTAATAATGGGTTCTCTTACTCCGCAAAGCATCTTCCCGTGAGGGCTTTCACCATAAGGGGACCACTTTGGAGTCCATCCATCTTTACTTCTTATCAACCATGACAACACAATAATGAGTCATATTTACATCAAACAATCTTGGGTCCATTACCCAAACCTTTTTGTTGTGGGGATTTCTTCAAGGGTTGACATCAATGACAACCAAACTTAATCAACATAAATGTGATCAATAAAATTATCTAATTCATTTGCAATGAAGGATTTGGGTGTTGCAAAGAAAATCCTTGGTACGAGAATAATAAGAAATAGGAAAAATCACAAATTGACATTGTCTCAAGGTGAGTACATAGATAAGGTGTTGGAAAGGTTTAGAATTCATAATGAAAAACCAGTTAGTACACCTTTGGCAATCCATTTCAAATTAACTAAGGAAATGTGACCCAATAAATAGGGGGAGATAGAATACATGTCCAAGGTCCCTTATTCATCAACAGTTGGAAGTTGAAGTATGTGATGGTTTGCACAAGACCATATATTGCACATGCAGTGGGAGTTGTGAGAAGTTATATGAAAAATCCAAGTAAATAACATTGGGAGGCAGTAAAGTGGATTCTCATGTATTTGAGAGGTACTTCCACTCATGCATTATGTTTTGGAAGTTCAGGCACTACTCTACAAGGATATGTTGATTCATATATGGAAGACGATAAAGATAGCAGGAGGAGCACCACAGGGTATGTTTTTACTGTAGGTGGAATAGCAGTAAGTTGGATTTCAAAACTACAAAAGGTTGTTGCACTTTCAACAACAAAAGCAAAGTATGTTGTTGCTACAGAGGCTAGCAAAGAAATTATTTGGTTACAAAAGTTTATGGAGGAATTGGGAAACATGCAAAAGAATAACAGGTTGTACTGTGATAGTGAGAGTGTCATTCATCTTGAAAATGTTGGATTACTGAGAGGGGGGGTGAATCAGTAATAGTGTAATTATAATCATTTTTCTTCAAATGTTATATCAATGTAGAATTATTATCCAATAATGAGCAGTAAGAAATAAACAATCAAACACATACACAGTACACCAGTGTTTTACGTGGAAACCCAAATCGGGAGAAAACCATGGAATGTTTTTTCTTATATGTCTTGAAGAATTACATTCATTGGAAGCACCAACTTCCTTTGTTTTCCAGCTGCAACTGGAAGGAGGCTCCAACCCCCTAGTTTCTCAGGCTACAACCTGAGGGAAGATCCAACTCCCCAATTCTTTGGCTACAACCAGAAGGAGGCTACAACCCCCAATGTTCTCTGGCTACAACCACCTGTCCTTGCCCCGTCCTACCACCCTGAAGTAAAAGTAGAATGATGGAACCACTGTCACACTATCACTGTGAGATATACCATTGTAAACCTGTACCAATAAATCTGAACTATGCATCAACCATGCATCAACCTGTACCTCAACCTGTAATCAACCTGTACCATAAACAAGTGCATCAACTATGCACCAACCTGTAATCAACATGTACCATAAACAAGCGCATCCAACCATGTACGAAGTATGTACCAATCATGTGTCAACTACTCATCAACTATGACTCATCAATATGTACCAACATCATCAACTATACACCTCATGTATGTGTGTCAACTCATCAACTACTTGTCTCAACCATGTACACAACATGTACCACAACCAAAATCCCTCATCAATTTCATCATACAAATCTATTTTGTAGCTCTATAATAGACCTGTTGTATATGATCACATTTCTACAAACCTTCCTTAACTTTAAAAACAAGAGACTAACATTTTCATCAAACTTTTCTTTAGTCTCACATGTCTAGTTTTGGATTAGTCAACAACCCTAACTTGAAGTAATCATAACTTTGAACCTATAATGTATAAAGCTCTAAAACTGATACATAATGTTCTTCAGTGTGTTTAATGCAATTCCTCCAAGTTTCACTACTTGGAACCTTTCATAAAATGAGTTATAGAAAAAATGGCATACCTTGTTGAATTTTGGCTTATTCTAGAGAGCGACATTGTAGAGTGTGAACCGCACAAAATATTTGATGAATTGATCTGAAACTATTAAAAAACATACTAAAGATTGTACCCTAACCAACACATTTGGTCTCACTAAATTTGGATCTGTTATGAAGAAGTTATGATGTTTTTACCCGAAACACCTGATTTTGACTAGTTTCAGGACTGGCCACAAACCCTATTTTCCACAAAGTGTAACTCCCAAACTGCAATGACCCACAAGATGAATTTTTTACCACAGATAATTGGATATGTTTTCTCACTTACATAGAAATTTTAGGATCTGAATCATTATAGAAAAAAATTTATAGCGAAAATGGTGAGATGGCATGTAAATAACATACCTTAGAAAACACCATCAAAAGAATTTATCCTTCCTTGCATTTCGGCCTTCTTTTCTTCACTTTCCTCAGAATTTCAGCTTAGATATCATTTGGTTACCTCATAAACCTATAGATATTCAATATTCTCAAGTGTGATTCAAATGAGAGAGCCTTGCCTCTTATTTATACTCTCCAAGTAGCTTCCATAAAAACATCTTCTAGGTCACGTGGCCCACTTTCCTTATTTTAGGGTTGGGTCCACTTCTAATTTCTCCATTAAATTTATTATTGAAATAATTTATTTTGTATTTACTTTGAATTATAATACACTCATCACTTCACTTTATTATTTACCTTTTAAAATCTCTTAAACCACTTTGATTACTTTGACCTTTTGGGGCTTCTAGATGACATATGAGGGTCCTCCAACTTCGTAAGGCCATAACTCTCAAACCGTGAGGAGTTATGTGACGTTCTACATACCACCAGATATGGAATGACATGTAATATCCATATAGAATAGTATTATCTGAAAATATATCATAACTAATACCGTTACCCATCAAACAAACTTGGGTCCATTACCCAAACCTGGGGTCTCCAACTTCTCATGGTCATAACTCTCTAACCGTGAGGAATTATGTAATGTTCCACATACCACCGGAAACGAAATGATAAGCACTATCCATATAGGATATTTTCCCTAACAAATTAACTTTCCTTTATCTCATTATTCCACAATTAAGCATGGGTTCTCTTACTCCACAAAGCGTCTTCCCGTGAGGGATTTCACCATAAGGGGACCACTTTGGAGATCATCCATATTTACTTCTTATCAACCATGACAAAACAATAATGAGTCATATTTACATCAAACAATATTGGGTCCATTACCCAAACCTTTGTGCTACGGGGCTTTCTTCAAGGGTTGACATCAATGAAAACCAACCTTAATCAATAATCTCCCCCTTTGGCATTGATGGCAACACTCTGATGCAATACTGAAATCATATCACTCATGCTCCCCCTGGAACCATTCCTTTGTCCTATGCATTTGATAAATCTTCTCCCCCTGGAACCATGCCTCTGTCCTCTGCATCTAATAAATATACTCCCCCTAGAACCATGCCTCTGTCCTCTACATTTGATAAATCTCTCCCCCTTTGTCATCAATGGAAAAGGTATCTTTCCATCCGGGGTTTCTCCCCCTGACAGACTATCCTCTTATGGTGCTTCCTCGTGTACATCTAATACATATAAGATAACAAATCAAAAAGAATTCAAAAATCATTCATTTTTGGAGTAGAAATAGCTCCAAGTCTTTGGCGAAGATATTCAAAGGCTTCCCGTGGAAGTGGTTTTGTAAATATGTCTACCACTTGTTCTTTTGTGCCCACATACTCAACTCTGATATTCTTTTCTGCAACCTGTTCCCGTAGAAAGTGATACTTGATTGGAATGTGCTTTGTCTTGGAGTGCATCACGGGGTTTTTTTAGATATTGATGGCACTTGTATTATCACAATATATTGGAATGGGCTCATCATACTCAACCTCTATATCTGTCAAAGTTTGTTTCATCCAAAGAACCTATGTACAACATGTTGCTACTGCAATATACTCTGCCTCGGCTGTAGATAGAGATACCGATGATTGTTTCTTGCTTAGCCATGATACCAAATACTCACCTAAGTAGAATGCTACTCCACTGGTGCTTCGTCGGTCATCAATACAACTTGCCCAATCTGCATCTGTGTAGGCAATAAGTGATATATCTTTTCCTTTTGGATACCATAATCCAAACTCTTATGTTCCTTTGAGATATCTGAAGATCATCTTTACTGCTAATACATGTGATTCCTTTGGTGCTGTTTGAAATCGTGCCACCTGTCCAACTACCTGCATTACATCTGGTCTGGATGATGTCACATATAGTAGGTTGCCAATCATTGACCTATATTGCCTCTAATCTGTAAACTTTGAATCATCATCTTTTCTCAACTTACAACTGGTTTGCATGGGAGTAATAACTGGTTTGCAATCTTCCATTCCGAACCTCTTTAGCATTTCTCTTATATATTTGGTTTGAGAAATAAAAATTCCTTGGTTGCTTTGACATATCTGAAGTTACAGAAAGAAGGATAGTTCTCCAAGTAACGACATTTAAAATTCATTATGCATGTCTTTTGCAAATTTCTGGCTTAACCTGTCATCATCACTACCAAAAATAATATCATCAACATAAACTTCAATTAATAAAATATTACCTTGACACAGAGATTGTTGTCTTCACTTCCTTTTCTAAACCCTGCCTGCTGCAGATACTTATCCAGTCTGGAGTACCATGCTCTAGGAGCCTGTTTTAGACCATACAAGGCCTTCTTTAATTTACACACATAGTCTGTGTTTTCTGACAACTGAAATCCTTCTGGTTGTTCAATGTAGACTTCTTCTTCAAGTTCCCCATTCAGAAAAGCTAATTTTACGTCCATCTGATATACTTTAACATTCTTGGAGCATGCATAAGCTAAAAGCAAACGGATTTCTTCCATTCTGGCAACTGGGGCAAATGTCTCTTCAAAGTCGATTCCTTCAATCTATACATATCCTTTACATACCAATCTAGCTTTGTTCCTTGTAACTTGTCCATCTTCATTCAATTTATTCCTGAAAACCCATTTTGTGCCGATCACATTCTTATTCTTTGGTCTTGGAACCAATTCCCAAGTGTCATTTTTCTCCATTTGATCCAATTCTTCATCTGTGGCCTTATTCCAAAATTCATCCTTGTTGGCTTCTTCAAAATAGTTTGGTTCAATTGTAGATAAGAGTGCTAGGTGTGTTTGTGCTAGTGAATGGATTTTTCTTCTAGTCTCAACTCCTGCATCTTTGTTTCCAATAATCTGATCTGAAGAATGATTCTTCTGTACTCGTTTGCTAGGTGTCTTTGGAGATACTTGTTGAACTTG
>JASDQU010013363.1:185838-226624 GCA_032191745.1 Picea mariana | reverse complement strand
TGTCGGATTCTCTTCATCTTCATCTTCCTCTTCTTCTTCTTTTTCATCTTCTTCTTCAAAAAGTTGTTCCATTGATTTGTTTTCTTCTTTCTTTGATTCTGGTCTGCCTGTTTCATCAATTGTTACGTTGATGCTTTCCACAACTTTGTTTAATCTTAGATTGTAACACTTGTATGCTTTCCTTGTACTTGAGTAACCAATAAGTATTCCTTTGTCCACAAGAGAATCAGACTTTCCCATTCTGCCATCTTCTCTTTTGATGTAGAATTTGCTTCCAAAAACTCTGAAGTGCTTCACATTTTTTGGTCTTCCTTTCCATAGCTCGTAGGGAGTTTTATCAGTGTTGTTTCTGAGCATTACTCTGTTGTGAATGTGAACTGTTGTATGCACTGCCTGTGTCCAAAAAATATCTGTCAACTTTGAATCCATTATCATTGTTTGAGCCATTTCTTGTATTGTCCTGTTCTTTCTTTCAACAACTCCATTCTGTTGAGGTATCCTAACGACGGAGAATTGTCATTTTATTCCATGATTTCTGCAGTATTCCATAAATTCCTTTGAGGTGAATTCTCCTCCATTATCCGATCTTAAGCATTTGATTCTTGAATCCATCTCATTTTCAACCATTTCCTTGTAGATCTTGAAATTTTAAAAAGCTTCTGATTTGTTCTTGAGAAAGCAAACTGCAGTCATTCTTGTATAATCATCAACTAATAACATAAAGTATCTCTCACCTTTTAAGCCTTTTGTTGTAGTTGGTCCAACTAAATCAGTATGCACAATTTCCAGTGGTTTTGTTGTTGAATATTTCTTTGATTTGAACCTAGTCTTTGTTTGCTTTCCTTGTTGGCAATGCTTGCATAAAGTGTTGGTTGGCTTCGTGATCTAGGGCATTTCTCTGACTGTTTTTCTTTTGTTGAATTCGACAAGGTTATCAAAATGCATGTGACCCATTCTTTTGTGCCATAGCCAACTTTCATCTTCCTTTCCTAGACAACACTTTTCATTTCCAATTTCGCTTAACACATATATGTTGCTTAAAGTTCTTGTAGCTGTAGCGACCAATTTTCTTGAACCTTCTTTTCTTATCTCACACTTTTGTGAATTGAAAGTAACTTTATGACCTTGGTCACACATTTGACTCACACTTAAAAGATTATGTTTCATATCTTCTACTAGTAGAACACTTTTTGTCTTTTCATTCTTGTTCCCAATTCGAACTGTGCCTTTTCCAATGATTTTGAATGAATCATCATTTCCAAAGGAGACTGATCCATCTCTTTCCTTTCGTAATGTAAGAAACTTGTCTCTATCACCTGTCATGTGTTTTGAACATCCACTGTCAACATACCAACCATGTTTCTTCTGTTTATCTTGTAGAGCAATTGTGCATTCTTCATTTCTATATTGATCTTGCTTTCTTATCCATGTTATTTTCTGAGGTTCTTGTTTGTGACTCTGTTGAGGTTCTTTAGGAGGGACTGTCATTCTGCAAGTTTTGGCCATGTGTCCAAAATTGTTACATTTGTAACATTCTACTTTAGTGCTCAAAGATTCAAACATGTTGTAACTTCTTCTCTGTGTTTCATTAGGTCTTCTTGAATAACCCCTTTGTGTATGGCTCTCAAATTAGTTATTGTTCTTGTTATTAGCTCTGCAATTTGCAGCTTTATGTCCAAAATTATTACATGCATAACATAAACAAAAAAATATAGTTTGATACCTAGTAGCTGAAGATCTTATGAAAGGAGGTGCTCTTATGAATCCTTCTTCTTCTTAAGGCCTGTCTATCTGTTGTTGCTTCTGAAATTTGAGTCTTCTCGGTGGAGGAGTGTCCCTGTAATCTTCCTTGTATATCTTTTTATCCCCTTTGATTGTTTCTGCATAACTTTTTGGATTTGTTTCTTCCTCTGTTTTTTTTTAGCTTGATCCCTTTTCTATCTAATTGTATCCAAGTCCGGACTTGTCAAGATAAGATTTTTGACTGTTGATAATGTCATCCAGAACTTTTGAGTTATTCTACATATTTTTCTTTTGAATATCCTTTCTTAGTGTGACAATATCTGCTTCCAGGTTTACAATGATCCCGTCCTTTCCTTCTAGTTGTTCTTTGAGTGCTTCTTCAATTCTTTTATCTTCTTCTATTTGAACCTTCAATTTTGTGATCATTTGTTCTAGTTCTTGAATGTCATTTTTCTAATCTAGTTATTCTTGTAGTTTCTTGTTTTTCTTCTTTTCTCTTCTGATAACTTCTACGGCACTCATTAATTCTTCTCAGAAGTCAATTTTTGCCTCTTCAATTTCTTCTTCATATGCTTTTTCATATTCTTCTTTGGAGTCTTGTTTATCAGAGTCTTCTACTGCCATGAATAGAACTCTCCCTGTTTCATTGTCACTGACTTCATCTTCATCTGATGATGAGATGTCTTCTTTGGTACAAAAGTTTTTCTTGAAAACTTTCTTTGTAGTTCTTTTACCTTTATATGTTTGCCTGCCTTTTGAGTAACCTTCATCATTTCTCTTTTTCTTATGAGGACATTTGTTAGCAAAATGACCAATACCATCACAATTAAAACAAATTAAAGGAAGCTTACCTCTATACCTACCATTGGTTCCCTTGTTTAGTCTTTTGACGAAGTTGGCCACTTCTTCATCTTATTTCGAGACATCGTTGTTGCTGCTATATTCTTCTTGTTCCTTTTTCTTTTTCTTTGATCTTTTGGATGATTTGAAGTCTACTTCTTTTACATCTGGATTTTCCTGTTCAGTTCTCATCTCATATGCTATGAAGATTCCATGAAATTCATCCATGCTTATTGAGTTTAGATCCAATCTTTCTTCTAGTGCTGATATCTTAGGGTTGAATCTCATAGGAAGAGATCTTAGTACCTTTTGAACAATTACAGATTCTTCGATTTCTTCTCCCAATCCTATGATTGCATTCACTGTTTCATCAACTCGTAAGAAGTAGGCTGTGATATCTTCATCTTCCTTCATTTTTAGTTGTTTGAACTGACCTCTGTAAGTTTGAAGCTTTGCTGCTTTGACTTTTGAATCTCCTTCATAAATATTTCGAAGCTTGTCCCAAATCTCTTTAGCAGATTTACAATGTGCAACTTTGGTGAATACTGTATCACTGAGAGCATTCAAAAGTGCATTTATGGCTTTGGAATTATTCTCACCAAGTTTCACTGCTTTGTCATTTGTTGGTGGAACTGTCGGTGTTGTGTATCCATCTACAATTGATTACCAAACTTGAAATCCCTGTGCATATATATATGTCTTCATCCTTATGCTCCAAAAAACATACTTTTGTCCATCAAACTGTGGTATTCCATTTTTATACGAGTTGGTACTCTCCATGATCTACCTTTTAGTGGTTAAACTGATTTCTAAAGGAACCTGCTCTGATACCAATTGTTGGATTACTGAGAGGGGGGGTGAATCAATAATAGCGTAATTATAATCCTTTTTCTGCAAATGTTATATCAATGTAGAATTATTATCCAATAATAAGTAGTAAGAAATAAACAATCAAACACATACACAATACACTAGTGTTTTACGTGGAAACCCAAATCGGGAGAAAACCATGGAATGTTTTTTCTTATATGTCTTAAAGAATTACATTCATTGGAAGCACCAACTTCCTTTGTTTTCCAGCTGCAACTAGAAGGAGGCTCCAACCCCCTAGTTTCTCAGGCTACAACCTGAGGGAAGCTCCAACTCCCCAATTCTCTGGCTACAACTAGAAGGAGGCTACAACCCCCAATGTTCTCCGGCTACAACCACTTGTCCTTGCCCCATCCTGCCACCCTGAAGTATAAGTAGAATGATGGAACCACTGTCACACTATCACTATGATACATATTGCTGTAAACCTGTACCAATAAATCTGAACCATGCATCAACCTGTACCTCAACCTGTAATCAACCTGTACCATAAACAAGTGCATCAACCATGCACCAACCTGTAATCAAACTGTACCATAAACAAGTGCATCCAACCATGTACGAAGTATGTACCAATCATGTGTCAACTACTCATCAATATTTACCATCATCATCAACTATACACCTCATGTATGTGTGCCAACTCATCAACTACTTGTCTCAACCATGTACTCAACATGTACCACAACCAAAATCCCTCATCAATTTCATCATCCAAATCTGATTTGTAGCTCTGTAATAGACCTAGTGTATAGGATCACATTCCTACAAACCTTCCTTAACTTTAAAAACAAGAGACTAGCATTTTCATCAAACTTTTCTTTAGTCTCACATGCCTAGTTTTGGATTACTCAACAACCCTAACTTGAAGTAATCATAACTTTGAACCTGTAATGTATAAATCTCTGAAACTGATATACAATTTTATTTAGTGTGATTTATGCAATTCCTCCAAGTGTCACTATTTATAACCTCTCAGAAAATGAGTTATATCAAAAATGTCATACCTTGCTGAATTCTGGCTTATTCTAGAGAGCGACCTTGTAGAGCATGCCCCGCACAATATATATGATGAATTGATTGGAAACTATTAAAAAAACTACTACAGACTATACCCTAACCAACACATGTGGTCTCACTAAATTTGGATCTGTTATGAAGAAGTTATGATGTTTTTACCCAAAGCACCTGATTTTGACTAGTTTCAAGACTGTCCACAAACCCTATTTTCCATAGAGTGTAACTCCCAAAATACAATGACCCACAAGCTGATTTTTTTACCACAGATACTTGGATATGTTTTCTCACTTTCATATAAATTTTAGGATCTGAATCATTATAGAAAAAAAATTATAGCAAAAATGGTGAAATGGCCCGTAAATAACATACCTTAGAAAGCACCATCAAAAGAATTTATCCTTCCTTGCATTTCAGCCTTTTTTTCTTCACTTTCATCAGAATTTCAGCTTAGATATCATTTGGTTAACTCAGACACCTATATATATTCAATATGCTCAAGTGGGATTCAAATGAGAGAACCTTTCCTCTTATTTATACTCTCCAAGTAGCTTCCTTAAAAACATCTTCTAGGTCACTTGGCCCACTTTCTTTATTTTAGGGTTGGGTCCACTTCTAATTTCTCCATTAAATTTATTATTTAAATAATTTATTTTGTATTCACTTTGAATTATAATACACTCATCCCTTCACTTTATTATTTACCTTTTAAAATATCTTAAACCACTTTGATTACTTTGTCCTTTTGGGGCTTCTAGATGACATATGAGGGTCCTCCAACTTCATAAGGCCATAACTCTCAAACCGTGAGGAGTTATGTGACATTCTACATACCACCAGAAATGGCATGACATGTATTATCCATATAGAATAGTATTATCTGAAAATATACCATAACTCATACCGTTACCCATCAAACAAACTTGGGTCCATTACCCAAACCTAAGGTCTCCAACTTCTCATGGCCATAACTCTCTAACCATGAGGAATTATGTGACGTTCCACATACCACCGGAAATGGAATGACAAGCACTATCCATCTAGGATATTTTCCCTAACAAATTCATTTTCCTTCATCTCATTATTCCACAATTAATAATGGGTTCTCTTACTCCACAAAGCGTCTTCCCGTGAGGGCTTTCACCATAAGGGGACCACTTTGGAGTTCAGCCATATTTACTTCTTATCAACCATGACAAAACAATAATGATTCATATTTATATCAAACAATATTGGGTCCATTACCCAAACCTTTGTGCTACGGGGCTTTCTTCAAGGGTTGACATCAATGACAACCAACCTTAATCAACAGAAAATAACTTCGCCTTCCATTAGAAGACTAAGAATATACAACTCAGGTACCATTTCATACAATCCGTCTTGGAAGATGGACATTTGAAGTTGGAAAAGATACATAATAGCCAGAATCCTACAGACATGTTAACAAAGGGAGAAACCAGGGAGAAACTGAGTTCCTGCTCAGTTCCATTTGGTCTTCAAGAATTAAGGTGAAGATGAGAAATTTTCTAGGTCCAAGGTTGAGTATAGTCCAGCATGTATAGTGGCAGTGGAGTTGTTGTGATTAGTCTCCAAGTGGAAGATTATTGGTTGTGGACCCTGATTATAATATTGATTTAGATGTTTTTTTCAATCGTGCTTGGACCCCATTCCCTAACGGGGGGTGTGGGGGGGATTCCCCCCCCCCACAACTGTCACCAAGGGGGTCCAGAGGGGAAAGAGACATTTGTTTTATCCCCCCCTGGCAGGGATTCAGGGGCAGCACCCTCGAAGCAAAATATTGGGAAAAATTTCCTTGTAAAATATTGTAATTTCATAGTCAATCTGGACCATTCATTATAAGGTCGTAGATCTGACAGTAGAGATTATTTTACGGTTTTTTTTCTTAGAAGGAAAACCTTTTTTATGAGGGAATTGTGTTGCAGCAGTGTATTATTGTGAATATTTTATTCTGATAGAGGAGACTATGAGAGAAAGAAGATGAAGTTACAACAGGTTTGTTGTAGGTTGTATCCCTTCATTTTGTTGGATAATAACAAAAGGAAGGACCTAGAAACTTCTCTGGTGGACATATCTAGTGGGCATAGGCCTATTTTGAGAAGGAAGGATATTTTGGGTGCAGGCCTACTTTTGGAGAAAAGGTCTATTTTGGGAAAGACCTAATTTTGGAGCGCACGCAATATATGGCAAGAAAGAAACATGCAGAAAAAGAAGGAAAAGAAGCATGCAAGAGGAAAAGCAGTGTGACCCGCAGGAAGGAAAGCCTAACCATGATAGGGTTAGGTTTTTGGATAAATATTGTAACGGCTATCAACTTGTAAAATAGTATAAATAAGAGCCTAAGAGGTCTAGGTTAGGGGTTCGAAAAGGGTTAGAGAAGGTTAAGGAGGTTAGGGGTTCGAAAAGGGTTAGAGAAGGTTAAGGTTGTTGTTGTTAAGTTGATAACAATTGTTATGATTGTAATAAGGTGGTAGAAGAGTCAAGTAAGCAATATTTTGAGGGTTCGGTCACAGGCTGAGGAGACTGGTGTGATCTAGTCTGCCTCACAAAGGTTCCTTAACCTCATCATGATTGTATGAGTGAAGATGTAATGCACATAGTGCCATATTTTGTAGCAGACTAAATAATAGAGAAGAGAAGACAAATATTTGTGGACATAACCCGGGAGGGGGTGAACCACAGTAAAACTTGTATTCTATGTGATGTTTATTGAATGCTTACTTTCTTTTAATGGTTATCTTATGAGTGAATGATTAACTAGATGTATTAGAATGCATGCATAAGTAAAAGGATGAAAGAATCTTATAAATACTTAATTCATTAGTAATATTAATGAATCAAGAAGGAAGAACCACCCCACAGATCCTCACTCATTCCTATGATGCAAACACATGAGTATTGCAGTCACCCATAAAGTTATCTCGGGTGAGACTGTGCATTGCACTCTGTGCACAACGTTTCCTTCTAGTTCACTAGTAGGGCAGATAGTTTTAGGGGGTTTTTTTGGACACCTATTGAGATCTGAACCTCGGTCAGCCCAAGAAGTGAAAGAAATATCTAACCAACAAATGGTTTTATTGCCAACATCTAGGAAATTATGCAAGGGGGTGTCCACTTCCACTAGTGACATGTATGTATTGTCACGCAACATACCATGACACAGAAGACTGTCCAACACTCTTGGGAAAGATCCAAGAAAAAAGGAACCAGAACAACCAGAATTTCCAGTGGATTTATGCAGAAGATAGGGAGGATGGGAGAAACATCAATATTGTCTCTCGAGAAGGAGCCAAGACAGGAACTAACGTAGTGAAACAATATCCAACACAACACCAACGGGTTAAGAAGAACCCTGAGCCACAAAAGCAGTTTGATGCACGAAAAGGAAAGGAAACATTCAAGGAGGCCACACAGGAGTTTCTCAAGCAAAATGTTGCATCTACATCAGTCACGCAACAAACTCAGAACTCACTAATGTACGAAATTCCCTCCTCAATGTACCATACCAGTCAAGCACAACCTTTAGAGAAGGTAAGTAACATAATAAATTTTCTATAATCTTGTGTTAAGTTATTGAAGGATCCATCATCTGTTAATATCTTACAAAATATGCTATAAATATGTAGCACAGAGGTTGAATGGAAATTAGAGCAGAAAACAGTCAATCATCTCCATACAAGAAGAAGAACAAGCAGGGAATTCAGACTAAATGCTAACATTAAGGACTTCAACATGGGTGATATTACACTGGAATTAGGCTCTGAAGTACATGTCTTACCTAAGAAGACATGGCAGTGCATGGAAGAACCCACACTAGGCTATTCACTTGTCCAGTTGAAATTAGCAAATCAACATAGAGTGTTACCAATTGGAAGCTGGCTTAAAGGTGTGACAGTAGATTTGGATGGAGTGCACATTAAGGCAAATTTTGAAGTAATAGATATAGTAGATGGTACAACACCTTACCCAACATTTCTTGGATTGGAATGGGAATTTTATAACTAATCCATAATCAACTTAAAGACAAGGAAAATGAATTTTGAATCAGGTGAATATAGAGTCATTGAACCATTAAATCCTTCAAAAATAGAAAGGTTTGTGGAGCCCACTTGTTTGGATCTAGAAGAAATAAAACAGTTATACATAACCATTGTGTGAAAAGAGGATTATGTTAACCCAACTAAAAATGGGGTACTTAGATGGAGAAGCATTACATCATGTGATTCTAACTCAGACACAGCTACAGAGATAAGAGAACCTCTCAGTTTTCATGGGTTAAATGACTTAGAGGAATTTATAACAAAATATGAAGAGGAAGTGTTAGACAATCAAAGGCTCTTAGTCTTAGATATTTCACTCAAGGAAACACCTGCAAGATGGTGGGGTGTGCACAAAGAAACAATTCATGACAGGTATCATTGTAAACGACTACTGCACATTATATTTGGCACAGAGCAGGGGAGCAATAAAATGTAGAGGTATGATGGACAGGGAACACCATTTGAACAATTAGAGAAGTGTAGAACATAGTGGAGGATGACACCACCAGAGGAATGGCCCCATCACTTTATCCATACATTGGAAGGAATCTCAGTGAATTGGTATATAGACCAGGAGATGCACAAAGACACTACATAATGGACAGGATTACAATAGAATTTTGTAGTAACCTTCTCATTTGAACATGAGAACCCCAACATTTATTTAGCATTGAATATGATACAAGGAATGATACTTATTAACAAAACAGAATTTGAAATCATGACAGAATATCAACAACAAAACAGTCAAATAGTTACTCTCATGCTATCATGTTGAAGAGGAAGCACTAGATGAAGATGATCTGCACAACATTTTGATTATAGATATTGAGGGAGAAAGAGAGGTGGAAGTTCCATCTCTAGAGTCAGAAGTATTTTATGCACCAATCAGAGTTAATAAAGTCAACATTGGGACAACTGACAATCCTAAAATGGCAAGTATTGGAGACTATTCGGATGAACAAACAATAGAAAGAATAACGAAGTTACTACGTGAATATAGTGACATGTTCCCAACGACCTTTACAGAGATGAAAGGTATAACAGGGGAGCTAGGAGAAATGAAAATACCTCTCAAACCTGAGGCAAGCCCTATCAGGCAGAGACCTTATAGACGGAATCCAATGTATAAGCAAAAAGTGAAAGAAGAAAGTAAAAGCAGGAATTGGCAGAATGTTGGAAGCTGGTATCATAGAACCAATAGAGGAATCTAAATGGATAAGTCCTATGGTAGTCCAAGAAAATAAACAAGGGGGGATAGGGATTTGTGTAGATATGAGGAAACTTAATGATGCTTGCTTACATGACCCTTTCCCTACCCCTTTTACAGATGAGGTATTAGAGAATGTGGGAGGCCAGGAATCATATTCATTTACAGATGGATTCTCAGGTTACCATCAAATCAAAATATCCCCAGAAGACATGTATAAGACTAATTTTTCTATAGAACGGGGATCCTACCAATATACAATCATGCCATTTGAGCTGAAGAATGCACCAACCATATTTTCAAGAGTATTCATAGATTCTTTTAAGGAATTCCTACATCATTTTCTAGAAGTATATCTAGATGACTAGACTGTATATAGTTTGTTAAAATATCATGTAGAAGTGTTAAGACTCATGTTGGAAAGATGAAGGCAATGCCCAATCTCATTGAACATCAAGAAATGCATTTTTGGGACACCTTTTGGAACATTGTTGGGACTTACAGTATGTAAACAAGGTTTACCAATGGATCCTGCTAAGATTGTAGTCATTGTAAATTTACCACCACCAAAGTCAATGCTCCAGTTAAGAGCAACACTGGGACATAGAGGATATTATAGGAAATTTATAAAGGGGTATGCATAGATTACTACACCAATGAAAAAATTGTTAAAGAATGACACCATATTTCACTGGAATGAATACTGTTAACAAGGATTGGACACCTTAAAATAAAATATGGTCACAACACATATCTTAGTATTGCCATATTGGGAAAAGACATTTCATGTGCATGTGGATGAATCATCCATAGCACTTGGATCAATTCTAGTGCAACCAGGAGTAGAGGACTTAGACCATCCTATAGCCTTTCCAAGAAAAAAAAAATCAGAATCAAAGAAAAACTACAACACCACATAAAGAGAAGGATTATCCATGGTATATGCACTTCAAAAATTTAGGCACTATTTACTGGGTAAACACTTTAAAATGTTCACAGACCATTCTGCCCTCAAATATCTAGTCAACAAGCCAGTGTTGGGGGGGAGGATCTGTAGATGGCTATTATTGTTCCAAGAATTTGATTTCAAAGTGATAGTCAAACCAGGGAAGATGAATGGGGGACCTGCTCACCTGTCAAGGGTAACTAATGGAGAAGAACCTACTAACTTGGAAGACAACTTCCCAAATGCAAAGTTATTCTCAGTATAGGTAGTTGATGAATACTTCACTGATATTATTGAATACTTAAGCATAGGATTTACGCCACGGGACTTTAGCACTGCGTAGAAGAAAAATATGGTAGTCAGATATGCAGAATATCAACTTGTTGCGGGACATTTATACAAAATGGGTGAAGATAGCATTTTGAGAAGGTGTGTATTAGAACATGAAAGGCCCAGAATTTTGGCAGAATATCATGAAGGTATAGCTAGAGGACACTATGTAGTAAAAGCTACCACACAGAAGGTATTGTGCATAGTATTATGGTGGCCAACAGTCCATAAAGATGCCAAGGAATATTGCCAGAAATGTGATGTTTTTCAAAGGGTTGGCAAACCTAACAAAAGGGATGAGATGCCTCTAAGACCACAAGTGACTCTCCAGGTATTTGAAAAATGGGAAATATACTCTGTGGGACCTATTAATCCACCATAAAAAAGGTTAGGATCTAGATATATAATTACTATGAATTAATACTTAAGAAGATGGGAAAAAGCAACACCAGTCAAATATTGTAACGCAGAGACAACAACACACTTCTTGTTTGAGAAAGTGTTCACCAGATTTGGATGTCCAAGGATTTTGATGAGTGACCAAGGCACTCATTTTATCAATAATACCATCAGGGCTATGACTGAGGATTTTGAATTCTATCACGAGAAGATCACACCATATAATCCTTAGGCAAATGGAATAGTAGAAGCTTTCAATAAGATTTTGGAAAATTCTTTAAGTAAGATCTACAATGTCAACAGAGATGATTGGACTTGAAGATACCAGTAGTTTTTATAGTAAGATTTGCCTCACCATTGATAACTTTCACAGAGGGCCTTTTTCCATTTCCCTATGCAGACTTGTCATCCTTTTTTGATGAATCCATAGCTAAAAATACATATTTTTCCACATTTACGCGCCCTATCTACTATACAACATGCGTATATGCAGGCTGCTCCACTACAACCCACGTACATAGGGATTTGTGCCAAAAAATACAAAAATGAAGTTAGGTTTCCATGTCACAACAAGAGATCTCTAATCCTTGGCCTTCCATATACTGGAAACGTTCTGACTCGGCCCTCCAGTTGCATTGTGAAGGATATAAGAACACAATTCTAAGCTATGGAAAAGAGGAGAAAGCATTCAACATTGAGAGAAAAGTTACTCTGGAGAAATTACTTCATATTGAGTCTGCATCCCTTTGTCCCTCAAGTTTGAACACAGTGTTTATCCCCCAAGCTCTTTCCCTATTGTTGAGAGAACCTCATTGTCTCTTCTCTATGAGCTTGCCTTTGGTGGAGGATTGAAGTGGTGGAGGCCCAGCTGGAACGAACTTGGTTTCTTGGTTTCGAACCATGCCAACACGAAAGTTTGTAATGTTTTCACTTCTGCTGATCATTTATTAATAGAAATACTCATTTCCAATCCAATTGGTATCGTGCAAGTATATGATTATTATCCATGGGAATACTTGTAATGTTTATTAATAGATTATGCTATCTAATGTGCTAACCCCTTTATATTATCACTATATACTTTATCTTCTTGTTTGTTGAGAACTGGTTGCAGGTACAAAGCTTTGGGTCAAAGTACTCACCAGTGGAGCATCATCAAATGTTGGAACGAGGTAGGCTTATTATGTATCTCGCTTGTACATTGGTTTATATAGAATATGTTGGAATTGAGTAGATTTCTGCAGTCATACATGTCTGTTGTGGTTTACCCTGGCCATAGAGAGTTTTTCCCTCGTAACAGAATTGACGACTCCACTGGGGAGAGATCTTATTTCTAAGGGTTGAAGAACTTTTTCTCCTTGCATTTCTCTTTTTCCTTTGTGTTTCTTGGCATATCACTACTTGACAGATTCTATTCACTCTGGGTCTGAGTTTTCAGCCTTTTTACCCTTGCCTGGCCTTTTTTTCAAGCATGTACGTGCCCTATTTCCTTGACAGTCGCGTACACATGCGTTTTGTCTCACTGTGAGCTACATATATACACTTTGTTTCCCTAAAAAATCGCGTACACCTTATTTCCTTGCTTGGTTTCTTGGTTTGGTGGTTGTTGGGTGGGATTTGATGATTGTTGAGCCTTCTTAGGTCTCTGTAGTGCCTGTTGAGCTTCTCTGTGTTGACAGGAAACCTGTTTGGAGTTGAATTTTTGGGTGTAGTCTTTCTCATCGTTTTTCATTTTTTGATTTGTCCTTGAACTCTGGGTTGTTGCTTGGTTTCTTGGTATTCTTCTTGAGTCATTTTGTTTATACACAGTAGAATCTATATATCAGGTTGTTTTTTAGTCCATGCATTTTCTCTTTAATATATTGAAAAAAAAAATAGGCATTTTACATTGCTTGGCATTTTTGTCTTCTGAATGTGCGACACTCGTTTCATCCTATGTATCATAGAATTCATTTGTTATGAAAAAATAAAAAAATATGAGTGGGAAGGGAGTATTATATTATAATTGGCAGCAGTCGTGTCACCTTTGAATAGAGAACAAAATTATTGAGTCCTAGTGTCATCATAATTTTGGGTTTAGCATGGCCTTAGGAAGTCGATCTCGTTACAAAGTTTTTCTCTACCGACTGGTTACTCTTCCAGTCCCTATAGAGAACATTATTGATGCCTCCTGCATCAAATAGTTACATCATTAAGTCTATGTTGTCGGAGTCTACCACATGTCTCATTCTCTTGTTCAAAGGAAGTCTATCAACTTGTGTCAACCATTCCTCATAAATCTTGACTTTGCATGTTGGCCATACCCTCAATTTGTCTCAGAATCACATGATATTATGGTCTTATCATGCACCCTGGCCCTACTTTCATCATTGGTAGGTCACCTTGAACCCAACAGACGACATTTCATCATTGGTCGTTGACTGGGTGATTTCCCTTATGTTCAACGGCAAGACATCTATTCACACTTTGGGATTCATGCAGTGTCTTGGATTCCATTAACCTTATTGGTGGTTTCCTCTCCTTTGTCATCAGTTTTCATCATTGGTTGTTATTCAAAGAGTCTTTTTCATGTACCACTTGCATTTGGCACACGCGAAAGATGCACAGGATCGTTGGTTCGTGAACATATTCTTCGTCCGATCTCCACCAAATTATGAAGCTCCTTATTTGTTCCTCATGCTGACTAATGAGAGATGCCTTAATGCTCTTCTTTCAGTGGGTCTCTTTCCATCGAATTCAGCTCATTTATTCTGGATATGGGACCTAGAGTTTTATGAGTACCTTGAGACTTGCAGTCATTAGTGGCAGGCTCTCTCGCCATTGACAGATGGGAATAAATCAATGCCTCCTAATCAATGGATTCCTCAGGTGTTCGACATCGAATCCTTTATTCACACTTGTAGGAATGTGCTCGGTGCCTTGATACCTACTTTCATTATTGGTAGGTTGTCTCGCGTTTGTTAATGGTATACCTCAATGACTGGTAATCAAACGATGTCTCATTGTGTTCGACCTCAACTCCTTTATTCACATGATGTATACTTGCACCTTTGGAAAATGTGTAGAAGACTTGAAGACATCACTATGTGGCCGCAGCTTTCCTGAGCTGTTGCTTCTTTTCATTGGATCAACACCTATTTGACTACAGTAATCATGGGAAATCAGATTATACTCCATCGTATACATATATCTTTAGATTGGTTTTGAGATTGGTTCTAATGGTCCTTGTTCATGATTATGACAAATTTTGGCATATAACCGCATTTGTATTTTCCTATTCATGGCCAAGGACACTTATTTGGTATATTTTCCACATGGATCTGAATTATATTCTATTGGCAGACATGTATGTAAAGTCAACACAGAATGTAATGAGCAACTAGTATTTTTAGTTGGGTTTACACCACTCCACTTTTGGGTTATTTATAATGTATTTTGGCCATCGCAAATACTCCTCTGATATCACACATTAGGGGGCATCTGTTATAGCAAGATTTACCTCACCATTGCTAACTTGCATAGAGGGATTTTTTCCATTTCCCTATGCAGACTTGTCATCCCTTTTTGATGAATCTAGAGCTAAAAATACATATTTGTCCACATATATGCGTCCTATCTACTATACAGCATGTGTATACGTAGGTTGCTCCACTACAGCCTGCGTACATCGGGATTTGTGCCAGAAAATACAAAAATGAAGTCGGGTTTCCATGTCAAGACATGAGATCTCTGATCCTTGGCCTTCCATATAATGGAAACATTCTGACTCGGCCCTTCAGTTTCATTTTGAAGGCTATAAGAACGCAATTCCGAGCTATGGAAAATAGGAGAAAGAATTCAACTTTGAGAGCAAAGTTACTCTGGAGAAATTACTTCATATTGAGTCTGCATCCCTTTGTCCCTCAAGTTTGAACACAGTGTTCAACCCCCAAGCTATTTCCCTATTATTGAGAGAACCTCATTGTCTCTTCTCTATGAGCTTGCCTTTGGTGGAGGATTGAAGTGGTGGATGCCTAGTTGGAAGGAACTTGGTTTCTTGGTTTCGAACTGTGCCGAAACAAAAGTCTGTAATGTTTTCACTTTTGTTGATCATTTATTAATATAAATACTCCTTTCCTGTCCAATTGGTATCGTGCAAATATATGATTATTATCCATGGGCATACTTGTAATGTTTATTAATGGATTATGCTATCTAATGTGCTAACCCCTTTATATTATCACTATATACTTTCTTTGCTTGTTTGTCGAGAACTGGTTGTAGGTACAAAGCTTTGGATCAAAGTACTCAACAGTGGAACATCATCAAACATTGGAACGAGGTAGGCTTCTTTCTTATCTCGCTTGCACATTGGTTTATATAGCATATGTTGTAATTGAGTAGATTTTTGCAGTCATACCTGTCTGTTGTGGTTTACCCTGGCCATAGAGAGTTTTTCCCTTGTAACAGTAGTACTATGGGAATATAGGACCACATGTAAGAAGTTGATAGGAAAAACATCATTAAGATTGGTGTATGAGTAGGAAGTAGTGGTGCCAGTAGAATTTCCGGTACTTAGTCTATGCATAGCAGCAATTACCAACATGACAGACAGAGGCACATTACAGGAGAGGTTAATCCAATTAATGGAAATGGAAGAGGACATGATTCTGGAAGGATTTCACCAGAAGTACAGGAAGCAAGAGACAAATCCTAGCATGACAGACATATTAAGAAGAATATTTTTAAGGAGGGAGACATAGTTCTTCTCTATGATAGTAAATTTTTCCAACACCTTGGTAAGTTTAGAATGCATTGGCTAGGGCCATATGAAGTAAAGACTATCACAGATGGGGGATATGTAAAGATAAAGTACTTGGAAGGAACATAATTGAAAGGAATGATCAACGGTAGTCAACTAAAACTATACAGGGACAATCGACCTACTAACCCTTAAAAGTTACAACACAGTGTATATAGTGTACTATAGCAAAGATTAGGACAGAAAAATGATAAAAAGAAATAAAAAAGGAGAAAAAGAAGAAAAAATAAATACAAAAATAGAAAAAGGAAGAAAAACACAAAAAGATGCAGAAGTTGATAGAACCATAAGAAAGTGAGAAAAAATTCACGCGAAGTCATTACCGCGACAAACATCAGAAGACAATGCGCAGAAAAAATTACACTCGGCGAGAATGCACATGAAAAGTGAAAAACAAATACGAATGGGTCTATAAAAGGTGGAAAGCACGTGTCTATTCAACACTTAGTGATTTTTTAGCACATAGAGAGATACAGAGAGCGTGCCCTAGTTATACTTTTACGAACAAGTAAGAAAGTGTGTGAATTCGAGAGAAGATGATCCCACCAAAGTTCGTCATGCTAGGCTAGTATGTATGAGTTACTCGGCAGGGCCAAAGGCGTGAGGAAAGAATGAGACAACCCGAGAACATGGTCGAGCTGGAAGAGGTTACCACCTCGGACGCAGGATCAATCAACCTGACACGACTTTAAGAGGAAACATCGACAACGCACCAAGGGGAAATAGGGAAGAGCTCTGGGGCCCAGAATGGTATTTCGAACCCTAACCCTGAGACGCCTGTGAATCTCAACGAAACAATGAGACTAGGACAATCCCATGAACGTGAGGAAATATTGGTCAAGGATATCACCGACTGACTGGAGTCAGAAAGGGAAGAAGAGGATGCAAACATAATAGAGGCATGCCCATCTGTTGTGGGACAGAAAATAAAGTCGCAGGATGCCATGGATATTACACTGCCATATCTCCCAGAAGCAATGATTACTATGGAAGATATGTTGAGAAAGATACCCAAACTCAGATACTCCGACCACGTTGTGCATGACATGACCAAATTTCCAGATTTGGCCGCAGAGTCATATTTATCAAACACAAGGGAAATTGGACCCCTGGGTAAACCCATAGTGGATTTTGCACACTGGATAATGGAGCTATACAATTATGGCATCATGAACCTGGTAGATATACTGCATTTCAAGTGTGGCAAGAACGTCGGGCTCTACATTAAACAACTAGTCGCCCACATGCATGGAAGCATCCTGTGGATGGACAGGACAGTATAGATAGATGTGGAAATGATTTCTAAAATCATAGGACTACCTACATTCAGTGTGTATCCAGAGGAATACATGGACAACAAGGCGCGTGAAAAATAAATCGTAGAGCTAGTTAAAGCACAGATTGGCACCAGTCATGGTAATAGGGGAATTTTTCTAAAGGATATCAATGAAAATGTGACAAGGTTCGTCGACAAGATTATGGCTTGCAAAATATTGAGGAAATTCCAAAAAGAAGAATCGTCGGTAGGAATTATTGCAGTAGCCACACAATGCGTGAAAAGAGTAATGTTTAGTTGGGCACCATACCTGCTTAACCAAGTTTTGGTAGACTGTCAAGACACGCAGGATAATGGGACCGAGTTCCATTACTCCTGAATGATAATTCTTATAGAATTGGCAAGATGGAAGAAGCCAAAATTATCAGCATTCCTGGATAGGAAGGGGAAATTTTATGCGGAGAGATATGAGCCCCTCTGGCAGGCCAAGGATAACAAAAATCAACAAGCAAACAACATTGTTTTTTCGACATTGCTAGAAGAAATACAATAGCGCACAACTAATGTATGGTGCATACCTATGGAGGTAGTCCATGAGACAGAAGGGATAGCCAAGTTCAAGGCATCCAGGCACCACATGTGGATCTAGTCCACAAGGGATCCAAAGAAGGCATGGCTAGAAATGCAGTATTGCATCACCAAAGAATAAGTGAACTGGATAGTTAAAGACTTGTCTGCGTAGTGGCAGCTGCGAGTAACAAAACCAGCAACAAGGATAGTCATGGTGTAATCCTCTAGGCCTAAGGACAAGGCTGAAGTAGGTTCTTCAGCGAGAACAAATAGCTCAACCGATAATACTAAAACGACTACAGCACAGAATCATCCAGCCGGGAGCAGTGCAATATCGAAACAACTAAGGAGAACAAAAATAGCAACAAGGACAGGCATCCATCCATAAACCGGAAAGGGGGATACTTCACAGGCTGGAGAAGAGGGGAGCCAGGGTATAACAAGTGGGGCACAACCCTACAAAATAATAAGGAATCCAACGCAGGGAAAAGAGGCGTGCAAGAAGAGAAAGTACATCACGGAAGACTCAGTCATCACCCTAACATAGGATGATGCAGAGCTAATCACAGACAAGGTCCAAGATAGGGGGGAAGAAGTGGTCTACATTGCATAGGCGCAACGAGAAGAGATCATGGCCAAGCTCATAGAGGTCCATGAGAATCTACAACAACTACAGAGCCAAGTAGGACCACATGCCACAACATAGCAACAGGAAAAGAAGCAGCGACCACCTGCGTAGAAAGAAGGAGAGGATACAGTGTAGTTCATAGTCCAAGGAAGGGAGACATCTACAGTCACGTGCCAAATGATCAGATTGGATCAGGAGACTACGCAGAAACCCCTGTGGGATGTGCAACAATTGGAAGTTGTCATGGAAAAAATACCCACCAAGGCACTATATGGGCTCTGGGCCAGCATAATGCAATAAGTGCAATCCAGGGCCCGCACAGATGCAACAAACTTGGAGGTGGGTAGAGGAGTCATTGAAATGTTACAAATCACATGCAACCAACTGACCTCAAAAAAAGAGAAGGAGAAAGTACGCACAGATAAATTAGAACATGGATTAATATCGGTTTATGATCGCATCCCAGACAATGCGCTAGCACCTGAGATGAGTGTATAGGAGAAGATCAACATGATATCACAAACAATTGACATATATAAGAAGGAAAATGAGGATCTCAAAGAAAGTCTCAATCCTACGAATCCTTCTGAGGTCCAAGAAGAGAGAGAACAACAATCTGCACTCCAGATCCTTGATATGGAGAAAGAAGCAAGGAAAGTAGAAGAGTTTTTCGATAGAACAACGCAGATATGGAATATCTTGGAAGAAGACGAAAAGGTCCAACAGTGGGACCACGAAGAGGAGAGAATCAATGCTTCCATACAAGAGCTAAAGCAATGGTAGAAAACAATGAGCATCGTGAAGCGCTTGAAGGGAACTCAAGAAATGAAGACTCTGTAGACAGAGTTGAAAACAATGCAAACACAGAAGCAAGAAAGACAAGCTAAATTGGAACCCCTCCAAGAAAAAGCATCACAGATGATTGCGCAGTTGGAGGAATAGAAGACAAGTAGGGCACAAGCACAAACATAGAGTGTGTCATTAATGCAGGAGGAGATAACAACACAGATAGTAGAGGTGCTAACAAGAAAAGTTGTGTAGATGAGAGAAAAAGGAAAGGAACTAGCAGAAAAGTTCCACAGTTTGGACAAGTCAGTTCAGGGAGTGCGCACCACCTCAGTGGCTTGGGACAAGCAACGTGTCAGTGTTGGGGGCATGTTGAGCACATGCCTATTTTGAGAAGGAAGTCTATTTTGGGCACAAGCCTATTTTTGGAAAAAAGTGTATTTTGGGAAAGACCTAATTTTGGAGCACACGCAATAGATGGCAAGAAAGAAACATGCAGAAAAAGAAGGAAAAGCAACATGCAAGAGGAAAATAAACGTGGCGCGCAGGTAGGCAAGCCTAACCATGATAGGGTTAGGGTTTTTGATAAATATTGTAATGGTTATAAGCCTGTAAAATAGTATAAATAAGAACCTAGGAGTTCTAGGTTAGGGGTTCAAAATGGGTTGGTGAAGGTTAAGGTTGTTGTTTTTAAGTTGATAACAATTATTATGATTGTAATAAGGTGGTAGAAGAGTCAAGTAAGATATATTTTGAGGGTTAGGTCACAGGCCGAGGAGCCTGGTGTGATCTAGTCTGCCTCACAGAGGTTCCTTATCCTCATCATGATTGTATGATTGAATATGTAATGCATGTAGCGCCAGATTTTGCATCAGACTAAATAATAGAGAAGAGAATCCAAATCTTTGTGGACATAGCCCAGGAGGGGGTGAACCACAATAAAACCTGTGTTCTATGTGATTTTTATTGAATGCTTACTTTATGTTAATGGTTAGATTATGAATGAATGACTAACTAGATGTATTAGAATGCATGCATAAGGCAAAGGATGAAATAATCTTAGAAATACTTAATTCATTAGTAAGATTAATGCATCAAGAAAGAAGAACCACCCCACAGATCCTCACTCATTCCTAGGATGAAAAAACCTGAGTATTGTAGTCACCCATAAAGTTATCTCAGGTGAGACTGCATGGTGCACTCTGTGCATAGCGTTGCCTTCTGGTTCACCAGGAGGGCCGATAGTTTTAGAGGATTTTATTGGAAACCTATTGAGATCCGAACCTAGGTCAACCCAAGAAGTGAAAGAAAGATATAACCAACATTATCCCACACTAGGTGAACAACATATATCTGTGTCTGTATTATATTGTGTATCTTCTGTGTTTTATTTCTGCATTTGTTTTATTTTATTGCTCCGCGATCCTATTTTTCTAACAATGCGTGAATTAAAGGTCACTCAAGGAGGCTCGAATCCAATAAGAAGTACATAGGGCGACACAAATTTCATTGGAGGAGGATGAGATCTACGACAAAGTGCAACATGTGATGCAAAGGTTGTTGGAAGAGGCTTGCACGTGTGAGGAATTGCAGCACGTGATGTAAAGATCGTTGGAGGAGGCTCATGTGCACAAAGAAGTCCAGCATGTGACGCAACGATCAATAGAGGAGGCTCATAGATAGATTGAGTTGTGATGCGCTAAGTAGAAGGCCTATGAAGAACATTGTTAAGAGGAATTGCAACGTGCAACATGCGCAGAAGTCTTACATGAACTAGGTTGCAAGGAAGAATCTGAAGACCAAGTAAGTTCTTTCTTTCACTGTTGTTTGTGATTGTTGAATGATCTAGAAAAGGCAAGCAAGTTGACTTAGATGTTAGCTACTTGCATGAAAGAATAAGGAGTGGAGGCTACCATATCTGCTATGTTGCTAGAAAGAGATGTATTTCAAGTCAGTAAGCAAAAGCGTACTGGCCTAGAATTTAATATGACAAAAGAACTTAGTGGTTATGAAATGGATAGAATTATGTTGTATCTAGGGACTGACATGAATATTTTACCGAAGAATTCTTGGGAGGTGATGGGAAAAATGAAGTTGATCTAGTCACCCATCCATCTCTACTTGACCAATCAATACAAGATCTACCCAATAGGTTTTCTGGAGCAAGTGGAAGTAAACATAGAAGGACTAAGAACAAAGGCCAACATTGAGGTCATAGAGATTATGGATGAATCTGATCCATATCCTGCCCTATTGGGTATTGACTGGGCCTTTGACAATAATGTGGTGTTAAACTTGAAGAAAAGGAATATGTCCTTTGAAATAGACAACCTGCACATGGTCGCGCCATTAGATCCATATGAAGGTAATCGATATAATGAGCCCATGGATGAAGATGCACATAGCTCAGTCATTGAGAACATTTATAAGATCATGGGATGCAAGGAGGACTACATCAACCCCACCACAGATGGAGAGTTATCTAGAGGAGTTTCATTTCTTATGACACGGATTCTGAGGATGCCATGGATAGGTGGCAGAATAATCTCTACGAAGTTTTTACTCGTAGATGTGCAAGGATAACAAAAGCAATGTGATGGATCGAGTCTGATTTGTGTGATGCCCCACGATTTGATGGGACATGGCCAGTGGAGACATTCCTTATACAGATGGAGAAAACCATTCTCACGGAGCAGAGACTTTAGGCCATGGATGCAATGGTTAGAGGTACACTTGCATAGTGGTGGGTGAGACATCATCTGAATATTCAGAGCTAGGCGTAGGTAGTGGAGTTCATAAAGGTTTTATTCCAGCTCATCACTGACTTCGAACTAGCCAACTGATACAAGGGCACTAAGGATCCTCAAGAACATATTTCTTTTTGTGAAATTCCTATTAAGACCTAGACAATGCCCAATTTTATGTGTAAAACACCTTATTAAGCCCTATATATTGAATTATTGCATTTATAGTATTATAAGTATATGTCGGCTAGAACCCTTCATGGTACCCTTTCATTATAATTGTACCCTTTGTCTCCTACACACACACACCAAGGAGACTTAGTCTTCGGATCATCTTATCACATCTCATATTGTATTCTAAATTCAATATATTATAAAAGGAGGTTTTTCCCTTGAAGTGAAAGGTATTTCTTGACTTTTTATCAATTTAAAAGAGTTGGATCCTAACAATTTTCCTCTTTATAACAACCTTTGTCAAAAAAATTGGACACATAGTAGAACTACAAGGAAAGTTGTATAATTAGAAGAGTAATGCTCTACTTTTAAGCACTTTGTTATTTCTTTTAAAAAAATATTTAAAATCTAGGAAAACTTAGGTGGGACAATCCTCTTAGAAATAAAATCATATTTTCTACTCCATCTACTATCTTTATCCAACATAATACACATCATTGGAAATAGATAAAGATGCCTCTAATTTTTTAGGAAATTTCTTTGCACTAATTATAAAATTTTAAATATTAAAAAAATATATATGAATATACATTAAAATTATGTGAGTACTTATAATTATTTCAAAATAATGTAAGATTTTGTTCGTATGGGCATCTATGAGATTACCCATCCTATACATTTTCCTTCATCCCAAATTAGATTCAACCAATATACACATTTTACTAGTATGTTTACAAGTTTGCTCAAAAGTGAAGTGGAGTGCAAACATACCATACCAATAGAGATACACCTCATGAATTTTGTTAAAAAGAGTAATCTTTTAAAACTTATATTAATATATTTTGATTTATTTTTATATAGGGATCCCAAGTCTACAAAAGTGTACATGTCACCCTAAAACCTTTCTAAAGAAAACACATGTTTTGAAAAATATATGTTTTCTTTTAAAATATATATATATATATATATTGAAAAATATATATTTTTTCTTAAAATATAAAACACATGTTTTGAAAAACATATGTTTTCTCTTTTTTTATATATATATATATATATATGCTCCAGTTTTGGAAACGTGGCGGTCTGATTGGTGCTTGTGACATGCATAAGTGAAAAAGATAGAGGAAAAGAATCTTCCGGAATTCAATAAATAGAGAGAGGAGTATGATATGCGCACTCGTGAGAAGAAGAAATGTATAGAGGTGGAAGGAGGTGCAGTATCTGAGAGCACGGGCAGAGACATATACCCAAGTCTGTCTTCAATGACGCCGACATGAAGTGTGTAATAATTTATGAATATTAATCGATCATGTGAAGTTTTAACGGGAAGAGAAGAACAACATCCAATTCCTCCTCGTTAACCTGTGACAACAGGAATCCAAATTCCTCCTCGTTAACCTGTGACAATAGGAATCCAAATCCATCGTTGCCACTCACCATCACATGCCTCTCATGACACGCATTCATTCATTCCAACGTTCCACTCACACCAATGCAACGCTTTTTATTCTCTCTCTGCCTTTTCTTCGCCATCTTTTTATTGTTCTTCATTTGATTTGGTCCACCCTTCAGCCTTGACCCAATCTAAGTTTATGCCCACGTTGTTAATCTCGTTTCTTCGCAACTTTTTGGTTTTTTACTTCGCTTATTTAAGCATATTTGGCATTTAGTGTCATTCATCCAATTAATCATTTTATTTTAAAATATTAAAAATGTATATTATTATGCTACTTATTTCTCTATAATTTTTTTGAGCTATAATGTCATGGTTACACTATACCAATCACTTTCCAGAAATAAATCTGTGACTTATTCAGAAATCTAATATAAGTTATTGGGCGTAGGGCGTAGAGGTACTCTACATTATAATATAGAAAAATGTTCATTTAACATAATATATTAAAATAATAATAATAATAAATTAAATATTAACAATAAAAAAATTTAATCCATATTCATGTTTCATGTTAATGTAAAGTAAAATATTAAAATAATAATAAAATAAATTATTTTTAAGTAAAATGTGCATTTTAAATGATACTATGTTTTATAATTTTTTTTTCATTTTAAATTGTTTATGATATATCTTAATATCATTTAACTTATTATATATATAATATTGTTAATGTAATGTCTATATAAATCAATATATAAATTACAATAATTGTAAATTTATGTTTAAACTATGAAAATAGGCATTACATCACATAATTATAATTATAAACTTTAATAAATATTATAAATATTTATAAATTATTTTTTTAATTATATATTATATTATTTTTAAAATTTAATTATATATATTTTTATTAAAATTAAATATTTATTTTTATAAAAATTAATTTAGAAATTAATTTTATTTTATTTATTAATTATAAATATTTTCTTTATTTTTAAATTAAATATTCTTTTTATATTAAAATAAATTAATGTCAAATAATTCATACAATATATTTATTAATATAAAAAATAATGACATATGTCTTAAAAAGTCATAACATTCATATTATATAAATTCATTTTATTATTTATTAATATGTGTGATTGAGTATAAAGACAAATTTCTAAATAAATTAAACAAAACAAACTAGAGTGAATATATGTAAGTCAACATAAATATGAAAAAAAATAGTTATTTATTCTTAATTCATAGCCACAAGTAACTTGTATGTAGAATAAATCAATTCATTTTTATGTCTTTAACTTTATTATATTAACAAAATGGATTGCTACAAGTAACTTGTATATAAAATAAATCAACTTATATCTAAAAATAAATCAATTTATTTTTATATCTTTAACTTCATTATATTAACAAAATGGATTGCAATGCAGTAGTATGAGTGTTTTTTTATAATATTTAAAAATAATATATTAAAAAACTTTAAATATAAATATATATAATTAATAATTAAAATAGTCTTTTTCAAATTTATACTATGTATATTTATTTAAATAAAATTAATAATTTTATTTAATAATTTAATAAATTTTCTTTAAATTTACATGATGATTCCAGTTAATATGCATATGATTAAGTTAATTTTATTTAATAATTTACTAAAAAAAATTAAATTTATATATGAGAGGTATTAATAAAAAAATATATAATATTTTTTTCTATTAATGTAGCCCTCCATCCTCATAAAAATATATAATATATTTTTCTAGTAATGTCCCTCCACCCTCATATATGAGGGATATGAGGGTGAACATTAATACAAAAATATATTTACATGATGCTTCCAAGGGTGGGGAGCATTAATATAAAAATATATTTACATGATGCCCCACCCTCATATATGAAGGTGGGAGGGCATTAATAGAAAAATATATTTACATAATAGATCTAATTATATATGTATGATTAAGTATATATAAACATATTCATACACTCAAATAAGTCAATAATCTTAAGCAAAGACATGCATTTACATGCATAGCCAACTAAGTCAATAATCTTTAACAAAAGCCGTGGTTATAAGTTATGAGCTAAGCATATTATTCAAATTACAAATTATTCTAAATTATAAATCATTTAAACCTTGAAAGAGATACATTGTATATAGTCTAATAATGCTATATGAGGATAGATGGACATAACTTATTTCAGTAATAGTTTAATTAAATTTATTATATTTAAATAATAATTTAATCAAACAAAGGTTACAGCTTGAGTGTGTCTAATGGTTAAGAACATGTGTTTCCTCTTAAGAGGTCATAAGTTCAAATCCAGAGGGGGGTAGAGTATGTATACCTCCGTAAACTTTACCAGTCAAATCTCTCGACGGAGAGGATCTCTTATCCCACAAACAAGAAGGTCTCGTACACCAATTTAATGTGGCTTGACCATAACCTTAAAAATAGATTATTATTATTATATAAATTATACATCAAATGTATATATAATAAATATATATATAATAATTATAGTATTTTTAAAATAATAATATTTTATTATTATATATTAATTTCATATTATGGTATTATACCTAAACATATTAAAACCTCACAAGCAAGGTTGGAAGTGGTAAAAGCTTATTAAGAAAATGGAAAAGATGACGCATTAACATTAAGGAACGGCCAGTTACAAAAGAATGCAAATAAAGGGCATTGATATGACAAGGTAAACGGATCGATTTCAATTTGAAAGGCATGTAACGCCCATTTCAACTTTATGAGTATGCACGTGAATCCTCTAAATTCCACATAACTACTCTCTTGCTCTCCGTCTCCTGTTTTCTGGCGGCTGGCTGACTGTCTTCTTCTTAAGGATAAGAAGAGGGCCGCTTCCATCTAGCAATATCCTTCCGATTCTTCTTTTTTCATGGACCTCCCCTCCCGACAGTAATATAATATGATGGAATTTTGCTCTTCTTTGGGACTGTGCATGCGATAGATGTTGAGGTATTCCTTCCTCGTCCATAGCGGCATAGATATTTGATCTGTCAGTGGGAAGACGAATATATAATAGTTGGTGATGGAGAAGAGGTCGAGCCCGGAGAGAAGATTTGACATGAGAAGGGCGACCAAGGTGGGCACGAAAGCGTGGAAGAAAGGACCTACGAGAGGCAAAGGGGGTCCTGAGAATGCGACTTGTGAATACAGAGGCGTGAGGCAGCGGACGTGGGGGAAATGGGTGGCTGAAATACGGGAACCGAAGAAACGAACCAGGCTCTGGCTCGGGTCCTTCGCTACGGCGCAGGAAGCCGCCATGGCTTATGACGCAGCCGCTCGGAGATTATACGGCCCCGATGCTCATCTCAATCTTCCTGAAAAATACGAGAGATCCTTGTACTCCCCCTCCTCTCAGGGATCTCATCTGCTTGCCCATCATGCATCTTGGTATTTTCCAAGGGGGCTACTGGATCACTCTCGAGGTCGGATCCCGGTAATCCATCCCACGTTTTCTTCTTTCTCACCCCCTTGCCCATCTGCGGTTACCCAACGAGCCAGCTGCATCAATCTCAACGTGCAGCCCAACGTCCACCATATTCACCAGAAGCTGCAAGAGATGAAAAGCCGTAACGAGGTTCGATTCCCGCGGCTCTCCATGAATGACCGGTTCTTCATGAATGACCAGATCAACGCTTCTTCCACTTTATTACCTCAGGATATTGGACAAATTTCCACTGACCTAGCCCCCAGACACCTAAGTTCTCAGGAAGTTGCAGCAGCTCCCCAGCCCGGGATTAATACCGATCAGGAAAACAATAGCAAAGGCAGCATCGGCTCCCAACAGGTCGACCTGCGAGAATTTCTGGAACAGCTTGGCGTGATCCAGGCTGCTTCTCCTCCACCTCCACCTCCACCTCCTCCTGCATGGGATGACGCAGATAGCGAGTGCACATCAATTCCTATTTCTAATACATTTTCGCCATTGCCCGCTTCGTCCCAGGACATGGTTTCGTTTGAGGAACCGTTGTGGGATTCCATTGAAATTCCATTAGATTTTATGGAAACGGCTTTTCTTCTGCAAAACCAATATAGCCAAGTGCAGGTGGTGGAAGACCAATCCTTTCCTGTGTCGATATGGGATTTTCAAGACCCTCACCAGCAACAGCAGAATTGTACTGAGGATCATAATTCTCCTCCCACTAACCAGCTCGTCCCCCATTCTTAGGATTCTTCAGCAAGTTGCAATCTTATACTCATTCAGTATATGTTCAATTGCATTATATGATGATCAGAGGTGGTTGCACTGGTCCAGATTAGGTTTTAAACATCACCTGCAAATTTTCTGAAACATCAGGTGAAGTCCTAGCTGATTAGTCTTAGATATCAAACGTATATTTTCTTCGTTAGATGCTTATTTTTCTATCATTAGTGGTTGCAATGAGAAATGTTTACAGTGCTTCCATGCTCTATATGTGAACGCCTGCTTCTATCTGTTAATCTTGTCTCTTGAATAGCTACATTTCTAGCCTTTTTTTTGTATCTTATATCTTTTTTTAAGATTCAAGAAATATGGTACTTATAATTGGATGCTGAATGATTAGGTCTAACGTTTTTTCATTTACAGCATTAATATAGTCTCCACAGAATTGTGAAGCCAATTATTCATTTATTCAATCTCACCAGCCATACTAAAAATAATTCCTCTTTAACTCAAAGAATTAAAAACGAGACGGATGAGATTTCAGAATAAAAAGTGGAAGTTTTCTGGTATTTCAATTTTGACAATCAAAATTTATCCGACTCAATTTCCCTTTCCCTTGCGAAGACACTGCATGCAAATCGCATAGAACATGTAGAGTTAATTGATGGTGCGACTTGAGATCAATGGATTGACTGAGTGTCAGCTCACTGGTTCTGTTTTGTCCAGATCATGTACAGAAAAGCATGGAGATAGAATCAATGGGAAAAACATATTTATATTAAATCTGCATATTAATCTAACTCTATCACGACTTTCTGTCATTCATGGATAACAGATTGAATTGCATCATAGATTATTTGGCAAAATAGCTACACAGAAGTGAAATATACCAAACAAATTGGCTTTCTTTACATGTTATTTCTTTGGAAAAATGTTTGTATTACATTTTTTCTAATTTAAGACTAGTCCATATCTATTTTAGATTTGGATCTATTTGGTTTAGATTTGGATCTATTTTAGAGGCTGCTATGGCTCCTGGAGTTGGCCGACTTGGATGTAATGGATAAACGAGTTTTTGTACTGTAGTCCTAAGATGCTGGTCTTAAACTTTTCTTCTGAAGCCAAAGACATTGGAATGTTGAGCTCCGGGTATGTCTCGATATCCATAGATTAGATTCTAGTCACTTCAAGAGTTAATTATCCTGCATCCACATATTCCAAATTTATCAGAATAACAGTCTTTGTTGAGACAAAGATGGAAGAAATTATAAACAGAGAATGTTATATTTATTTTTTGGATGGACATGTATCAACACTACTGTAACATCTATGCTATACTTGTTTCGTTTATATCTAGTGTAACAGATTATTATCAGGAAGATGTGAGGGGCATTGGGCAGTTCCAATTCCAATTGGAATTTTTTTATGGTCATCGAACCCTTCAAATAATACAATCATAGCTTCCTCAATTAGGTCTCGATTGTGTGAAGAAGTTGGTATGTTATTCAATTATTAAATTTCTTTTATTATTAATTAGTTATAGTTAAATTGATTTATGATATTAAATCTTTTTTCATTATTAATATTTTAGTTATAGTTAAATTGGCTTAGAGTGTAAGATAAGTTATGGTTTCTTTATGTTTTATTTATAAATAAAGGATTCATTTGAATAAATTTCCAAGTTTCAGTTTGTTATATTGTAGGAGTAACTTTGACTAGTCATAGATTGTGGAACTTAGAAATTTTGAATATTACTGAAACTAATCTACAATATGTGATTTCAATAAAAAAGTTTTATATATGGATTCAGCAAACTTTAAATCAAGCGTTAGTTGTGGGATTGGAAAGAAGACAAATCATAGTATTTTAGATCTAAAATTTAGAGTTAGATCTATAAAATTGGATGCATCACATATTGTACAAGTTCGAAAAGTGTCAAAATCATAAAGTTGGAGGAAATTTATCACAAGTTTTTCTTAGAAAAATAGAATTTAGTGAGACCCATGGCATTGCAAAGAGGCCCTAAATGGCATTTTTTTGACATTGTGGGGCTTAGGAGATAGTTCTAGGATCTAGCTTGGGCCCAGTCGGAATGTGTTCTTCTCATCTAGGCTTTTCCAATGGTATATTGAGCGCTCCAAATGGAGAGTGTAAGAAAAAGTTACGTCGTCGACATATCAGCTACCCCCATTGGGGACCACAAACCTTTTGGTGTTTCATCTTCTAGGGTTAGGGTTTTGGATGTTTATGGTTTTCTCATTAATGTTTTATGTCAAAAAGGCCTTTTGAGCCTCATTGCAAAGATATTCTTGTGAATGAATGTAGGTCACATCTCTTCTCAGAGATAAGTTGCCACCATTCTAGTGAGTTCATTTCGCTTTGTATTTTTATAGTTTTAGCAGATTTCATTCATTAATAGAAATTGAGTATTATTGTAACTATGTGTTTCTTGCAATATCTCTTTGCATTTCCTTGTTATATATTTGTCTTTATTTCTTCCTCAAAATAATCTGGATTAGTGGTATCAAAGTAAGTTGCTCCTTCTCATTTCTTAGTGCATGTCCACGACGAGGTCATGGTATTGAGAGTTGCGTCTAGAGCTAGTTTCTCTGGAGGACATATGCTCTCACCAACCCAAGCAGCCTACCATGGCGGAAGAAAAGAGAGATGAGGGAGCAAAAGATTCTATTAATCTATTGATCGAGGAATCCCTCACGCGATAGAGGGACGAAATGATGGAATTTTTTTCCCAAATCCTTCAACGAGTTCCAACAACAGTAGACACGTCTTCATCAAGAAGCCACTTTGAAGGTGTCACCCCTTTCAAGGTATAAGTTAGTTTTGATATTCCCATGTTTGAAGGTCAGATAGATGCAGATGCTTTGGAAAAGTGGTTAAATCTTCTAGAAGGTTATTTCTTTGTCCACAATTTTTTCGATATGGAAAAGATCACATTTTTGCTCCTTAAGGTTGTCCCTAGTGTCAAAAATTGGTGGGAAATTTACTGTGAACAAAATTTCGCAGAGGAGTCTGGAATATTTGAGGTTGAACCCACCTGAGATTTTTTTATGGATGTTATCAAGGAAAAATATTATCCTGTTGGAAACTATGATGACCAGTACATGAGATGGACCAAACTGCGTCAGTAGAGGAACCAAACAGTGTCAAAGTTCACAAATACCTTCCATACCTTGCGCACCAAGATAGGTATTAAAGACTTTGAGTGGCATATGGTTCTAAAATACTGTGGGGTTCTACATAGGTACATCCAAACAAAAATGGATTTTCTCACCATCTTGTCATTGGGAGCCACTTATCGATATGCTATCAAAATCAAGCAAAAATTTAAGCAGCTGAATAAGCGACAGTTTGGGTCTGCAAATGCACAACAACAAAATCATGGTGAAGGTGTCTCTAAATCATATAACAACCAACCTAAAAACAACCATTCCAAGCCATAGGAAAAGAAGGGTAATGGGAAGATGAAGAAGGACACTAGAAAGTGGTGCAACTTCCACAAAATCCCTTGGAAAAACACCGATGAATGTCGCTACAAATAGTCATTAGTGGCTGAGCTCAAAGAAAAAGAGTCGAGCACTGACTTGGACTGTGATTCTGAAAAAAGTAAAATGAAACGGGTCATTGATGCAAAACCCATTGCTACCATCATGACCACAACAATCCAACCAGAAGAATCAGAGGAGCCTGAGGACGGGGAATGCCTCTTCTATTCATAGATGTGGGTGACGGGGACCCCACTGCATTTCATTGTTGATAGCATAAGCCAAAAGAACCTCATCTCAGCAAAGGTCGTCAAGTAGTTGGATTTTCCGACAACACCACACCCACATCCATACAACATCGTGTGGCTTTTCCAGGGATGAGATATTCGCACTATCGAGCAGTGTCTCTTGTCCTAAGGCATCAAGCCCTTCAAGGATGAGGTATTGTGTGATGTTTTCCCACTAGAATTATGTGATGTTCTATTATTCCATCCATATATGTGGAAGCGACATGTTATTTATGAGTCTCGACCCCGTAGTGTCATTGATACTATGGGGGTTAGCTCTACATGATATCATAGGTAGTTCTAACTAATGTCTCAGCAAAACATTGTCACAAAGTAGTCTATGATACCACAACTTTTAGCTTCTTTACGATTCGGCCAGAAGGTGAGAAGAAGGAAATTACGACCACCATAGCCTCGGCTTGAGACCTTTCTATCCAACAGAAACAAATCGACAAGATTGTAGAAGAGCACAAAGCTATTTTTGCTTCACCTACAGGGGTGGATATTCACTACCAATTCAAACCAAGATACAAAATATCCCTTCATAGCTCTATTGGCCACAACTATTTTCAGGCATGCTTGGGGTTCCAACCATTAGCCTCCATTTATATGGCTCTTCATGTTGCATCGTCACCAACAATGTCCTCCCACACTCAGACCAAGGAAGATCATGTAGCTAAATTGGTTGAACGGATCCAGCCCCTCCAAAAACAAGTTTGTGACATCCTTCAACAAGTTAATTCCAAGAACAAGCAGGAAAACTTCTTCAACAAGGAAAACGACTCACGAAGGTTCTGATTCAACAAAATATCCCCCATCTCCCATGGGAACTTGACACAATGGGTAACATTTCTTCCTAAGGGGGGAGGAAATATCTAGGTGGATATCGGTGGCCACCCACCTATTCCACTAGCTCAAAAAATAGTTTTCCACCTTGGCAGTTTTTCTATAGTTTTTCGGGTCCTGAACTTTCAGTTCCATTTTGAGGCCCTAAATGACATTTTGTTTACGTTGCGGAACCCATGTAACAGGCATAGGATCTAACCTAGGCTCAATCAAAATGTGTTCTCATTGGATATACCTTTCCAATAGTATATCGAGTGCCCCAAATGGATATCGTATGAAAAAGTTATGCCCTATGAAAGTTGATGTATCAACTACCCCTAATCGGGGCCCAGAAATATTTTGGTGTTTCATCTTATGGGGTTAAGGTTTTGGATGTTTAAGGTTTTCTCATTAATGATTTATATTAAAATGTATTTTGAGCGTCATTGTAAATATCTTCTTGCAAATGAGTGTAGTTGTCACATCTCTTTTCACAGATAAGTTGCCACCATTCTAGCAAGTCCATTTTGCTCTGTATTTTTACAGGTTCATCATATTTCATTCATTAATAGAAATTGATTATTATTGTATCTCTTTGTTTCTTGAAATATCTTTGTGTATTTCCTTGTTATATACCTACCTTCATTTCATTCTCAAAATAATATGGATCAATGTTGGTTCTCTTCTAAAGATAATCATTGTTCCAATAAGTACTTCAAAATATCATGATCTACAGTCTTCCTATTAGGTAAGGGCACCATTTCTTAACTACATGTAATATGGACATCATTTCCTTTTGATAAAAGGGTTTGTGTAAGTTATTTCCTTTAATATGGATACTCTCAAAGGAAAGGGGCATTTCTTCTTGCATTAAAACTACACCAATTCCATGTCCTGAGGCATCACACTCTGCAATAAAGGTTTTTGTGAATCCGGGCATGGCCAAAATAGGAGTTGTACACATATCCTCCTTAAGGTTTTCAAAATATTTAGTTGCTTCTTGATGTAATGTCTCTTTCCAAATTATTACTCAAGGATAATGTCGTAATAGCCTAAGTGATTCTCGTAGGCTACATTTAGTGGAAAGAAAGGGGAATAATTAATAATTTGATGTCATCGAGGCGAAAAAAAATCTTTTTTAAAAAGTGATATTGAATAATTAAGTGAAAGGGTGTTTTAAGTGAATTTTAACTTACAAAGTCACTTTACTTTATCAAAAGGGAAAAAGGGTAAGAAAAAGGGTGAATGAGGAAATAAATATAAAGGAGGGCGCCCTCTCTCATTATGCATTGTTATTTTTTTGAAAAGGAATTTGAGGAGCTCTTGTGGATTTTATCTCTTGGGACGAAAAACTCTAGAGAGGAAGATTGGTTTCGATGGTGAGACCATCCACCCTAGATAGTTGCATAGAGAAGATCATTTAGATCTTTTCATTGTGCTTTATTGTGGCCGAGATTTCATCATTTGGTAGTTGGATTTTCTTTTGTAGAGCTTGACTTGGCTTGAGGATGGAAAGTTGAGTTTGGGGTTGCGATTCTTGTGATGTTGGGTCAAGATATTTACTAATAGGTCATGTTATTCCTTTTACAGCTTGAGTTTTCATAGAGGGTAAAATCACGGAGGTGGGTAACACTTTCATGACAATCTGATATCCAAAATTCTGAAAAATGTTTTTTCAGCCGAACTAATATTATTTTTCAACCGAAATCTTATTTTTTCAACCGAACTATTTTTTGGCTGAACCCTGGAACGTCAAATCGAATGGTACTGTGATGGCACCCTTGATTTTTGTGTAAACATTTAGTCGGATGGATTTTTTCCATCCGGCAATATGTTTTCGGCTGAAAGATATTCAAGCCGAAAAATTCTTTCAGATGAACTATTCTTTCGACCGAAAGAATGTTCAGCCGAAAACTTCTTTCGACCAAAAAATTGTTGATATATTAACCGCACATCGTTATTATAATGTTTTTTCATCTCTTTCTGTTTGTGACAGTCATTGAGTGTTGATTGTTTGTGAGCGTTCAGGTTGTTGTGTTGGTGTGGACATTTTGTTGGCGTGGACGTCGTGTTGGCGGGCGCTCCTGCAGGCGATCGGGTTGTTGTGTTGGTGGGCGGTTGGGCGGGCCGAGCTTCAGGTAAGCCCAAAACCCCTGTAATTCCTAATTTTGAAATTTAATTTAAATGTCCCTTTTAATTTTTAATTTTAACTGTAATTTTAAATTTGTTATTTTAAATTTAAATTTTATTTTAAATTTTAAATTTAATTTATATGTCGGCCCCTGTGGCCAAGCCATGGGCAGGCCAATGGCTTGGCCACAGGGCTGGGCCCCCGTGGCCAAGCCGTGGGCACACCGACGACTTGGCCACAGGGTTTCCCCCTCGTGGCTAAGTCACAGTCCACGGGACTGTGACTTAAGAAATTTACTCCCAGTTTTTAAGGAATTTACTCCTAATATTTAAGGAATTTACTCTCATGACTGTGACTTAAGGAATTTACTTTTGCAAGTTATATTGTTGTTTATTTCTTTTGTTTATAATAATAAAATATTTTATAGTTTTTGTGTGGGAAATTTTATGAATAGAGACCAACAATACTGAATCGATGTTCCTTTACTACTGTTATTTTTATGTGTGCTTATAAATGCACATTAATATTAGTAGATTATTAATAAATGCAAATTTTGATTTGAAATAATTTGATTTAGTATGTTTAAACAATGTTTTCTGATCTTTGTTGGATTTGTTGTCATTTTATGAAAAATGACAGAAATAACAGAATTAAATATGACAAAAATATAACAGAATTAATTATGTTAATTATGTTCATGATTGGTATGTTAATTATGTCCATGGTTAGTATGTTATTTTCTTAACTTCGTGCATTTTATGTTGTTTTCTTCTCCAAATAGTAAATTAAATCTTAATTTTAAAACAAAACATTGCATATAATTGATTTTAGAAACTATGGTATGATCTATTATGACAATTTTTGATAGTGTAATATATATATGACTCTTAACAAGTCCTCTCCATGTGTCCATCTATAAAGGACATGCACACATATATATGACTTTGTGACATCTATAAGAATGAATATAGGAATGTTGTTTATTTCTTTCATTTATAATAATAAAATATTTTACAATTTTTATGTGGGAAATTTTATGAATAGAGACCAACAATACCGAATCAATGTTCCTTTACTACTATTATTTTTATATGTGCTTATAAATGCACATTAATATTAGTAGATTATTAATAAATGCAAATTTTGATTTGAAATACTTTGAATTAGTATGTTTAAACAATGTTTTCCAATCTTTGTTGGATTTGTTGTCGTTTTATGAAAAATGACAGAATTAACAGAATTAAATATGACAGAAATAGAACAGAATTAATTTGCCCGCACAGGTGTAGACGGATTGGCAAGTGTCGTGTAAATGGAAGGAAATTTGTAAAATGAAGTCTCATGTTCGATTCTCACCCGGATTTACTCGTGCGCCATTCTTGCGAGCTGGGTGGTTGCACCTAGGCTTATAGTGGTAGTCGACGGGGATCGACCCCGTGTCACACGAGTACGAGAACTGCGAGTTGTCGATTCCCCCAGTAAAAAAAAATAGAACAGAATTAATTCTGTTAATTATGTTCATGATTGGTATGTTAATTATGTTCATGGTTGGTATGTTATTTTCTTAACTTCATGCATTTTATGTTGTTTTCTTATCCAAATAGTAAATTGAATCTTAATTTTAAAACAAAACATTACATATAATTAATTTTAGAAACTATGGTATGATCTATTGTGACAAATTTTTATAGTGTAATATATATGACACTTAACAAGTCCTCCCCATATGACTTTGTGATATCTTTAAGAATGAATATAGGAATGTATTAACATCCTAGTGTGACCATATTTGTTATCCTATTTATAAATAGTTCTAGGTAAATGAAACATAGTATAATTATTAAAATGGGTATATAAATATAAAGTTAACGAAGAAAGGTTATAATACGCACCATTTATTTTTATATAAGAATTTTTTTTAGTATTTTTTGGAATTTTAGATAAATAAAAAATGATGTAAGTATTAAATTTTTAAAATTTCAAACTAATTCAATATAAGGAAGGTAAATTTTCATCAATTTTGTGACAATTAAGACTCACTCAATTGTATCTTCTTCAAAATATATATCTCATTAAAACTCACATTACTATGTTTACAATAGGTTTTCATGCACTTACATTTGAAATTATTGTCATGATTGATCTCAATCAACGTGAATTTCCACCTTATAGGACTATATTTTATCTAGATTTCTAACTCCAACTAAGCCTCACAAATATTACATTTTCTCCATTTGTTCCACCTCATCTTAATATAACTTAATATTGAAGACAATTTAAAAATTACTTGTTTATATGTTCAAATTATACACACAAACAATAAATTTATAAACAATATGGATTTACTTAAAAATGAGAATTTGATATAGAGACATTAATAAATAATTTATAAACAATATGGATTTAGTTAATTTGATATAGACATTTAACAATCAAATATTAAGTTTTTAAATTTGATATAGACATTTAACAATCAAAAGAATAGAGTAAGCATTTAAGTGATTAGTTTGTGCCTAAGCAGTCGGTCAGGAGCCGAATCTACTGTCTTTCACTCTGATGTTAAAGACTTAGATTCAAATGCCCTACTTTTGTGTGCATAGATAATCTCTTATTAAAATTGGTTGTGAGTTGGTTGTGGGGGGGCAGCCATGTGGCCAAGCTGTGGGCATGCCCATGGCTTGGCCACATGAATGGCTCCCCACGGCCAACTCAAAATCATTTCAAACATTTCGTATTTTATAAAAATTTCATAAAAATTTCAAATTGTCCAACTTTTTATTTCAAGCGTTTTGTATTTTATAAAAATTTGAAATCTTTAGGAATTCAATTTATAAATCCATTTTTACATATGTAATATTAGAGTATCATAAGTTTCTTACAAAGTTTAGCTTACAGTGTTTCTTACAATGACTTGTTTATCATTAAATTATATTAACTCGTTCGTAAGTTATATTGTTTTCAATCTTTTAAGTAATGTTGTTTTCAATATTTTTGCACTTTATGATACAAAAAATTGGTTGTAGGTTTTTAATAATGTGAATCTAGATTATAAAATGTATTCAAAATATTTTGATGATAAAAAATATTGGTTGTATGGTTTTAATAAAGTAAGTAGATTATAAAGTTTATTCAAAATATCGAGGATATTGAAGGATTCATACACCTAAAATGATGTCCTTATTAGATGAGATTCTCATATTATAAAGAAAATCCTTGGGATCCCTTGATCTATAACACCTTGAATACCATTGCACCACTTCTCAACAAGTGAATGCATATGGTATGTTTGTTGCGTGTACAAGGATAAAATTCCCTCGATCCCTTAGACACCTTGCATTTACGAATGTCAATTTTCCCAAGCAGACAATTCATTTGATTGTTGATGCAAGGAAAATAACATGGAATGTATTCCATACAACCACACTACTTTGGGCATGGATAGCCCTATATTGGATTTGATTCCCAGATATATGCTCTCCCTTAGTTGAGTCCTCAAACAAAAATTTCATTCAAAAACTCAATGATTAACATGATTAGGTAATTCACGCCAAGTTTTGCATTTTTCCGTGTTCTTCATTTCATAACGTGAGAAAGAAATATTCATTGCTAAGAATCATTTATATTTGGACTAGATTGGCAAAACACATCTTGAAAACATTTAATGAGACCTAATGATAATGGACAAGTAAATATCCCCCTATGTTTCACATGTCCTACATATTGTCATGAGTCTTGGTCACATCTCTGTGTAAGACATGAGTGACCTACTTGTGTAGATTTGGTTTTTCCTTGAAATTCATCTGATCAACATTTAATTTAATATGCTTGGATTTTTAGTCGGTAACTGACTGATTTTCATTTTTTTCAGTCTCTAGAACAACCAAATTCAGCACTCATTCTTTATATGGCTTCTCTTCCAAACCATAGACACTTATCATAGTAAACTGCTCAAAAAGGAACCAGTCTCCCACTTTGGTGGTCTTTTCCAAAGTCTTCCACTTTGGTGGTATTTTCCAATTGTAGTGACGCTTTGACTAAAGGAATAATTATAACAAATAGTTCATTTTGGATAATAAAGTCTAATATAGAAATAAAAGAGTCTTATATGGGAACTAATTATTATACTCATTTATTAATTCACACATATTGACCAAAGTTATTGAATGCTTATCTTATTGATGATATTTATATTCATATAATATAACTTCAAATTGACAACTTATTAATTAATTCATCAATAACCTAGACATTAGTAACTAATGTGTTTATTGAACCATAATATTGTATGTGTGTTGGATATGTAGGCATAGCTACCACACACATATACCACACGTAGACGATAATAACAAGTGATGTTCCTAATGCATATTTTTAAAATGTTCACAACTAATCATGCATACAAATAAATAAAGTAAATCAAACTTCAAATAATCCTCATTAAAGAAAGAATAATAATTCAACATTCATCCATCTTTAAAATTCAATTATTATAATTTAAACATGGTAGGAACTATGTGAGGAAACAAGGAATCACATATTGAATCCCAAATGTGATCCTCAATGGACTTAGAATCACCCAGGTCCTTTTAAACCCTTAATTCCATCTTGCATATCCCATCCCTTAATTTGTTGAAATATGTTGGAGTTTTGACTATGTTGATCTAACTCTAGATATAATCCAAATGTGAAAGCATCAAACCTTTCGACCTAACATCTCTAGTAGACAACTAGTATTAGTCATCACACATCTAGGGGAGTGTGGATAGCATGACCCTCCCACAATGCGAGGGGAGTGTGGATATATATAAGAGAAGTGTGTCTTTGTGATAATTTAGTTACAAGTGGTAATAACATAGAGTCGGGACTTATTAAGTAATCAATATATTAGTAGCCCCAACATGTTTTAATTAAGTCAAGGTCCAATGGGACCAGTATAACACAAGGTTTGTTACTAGAAAAGATACCTAAAAGGTTTTTCATAAATTATGGTTGTGGAGTTTACTTCGGTTTTTCAAAAGCGCAAATTCCTTACACCACCTTCGGGCCACTTAAACCAATCCTATTTTCTATTAATGTGCATGTAGTTGGATCTTCTTTAGTAGGGCCATGTGGGTATCTAAAGATTTATGCATGATTCGGGAAATTAAATTAAAGGATAGTCACGTGATCAAATAAATAGTCAATTTAATGTTTGACTTCGCTTACTAGTGTGGTAAGTAGCCATGAGGGAGAATGATTAAGTAGTCATGAGGGAGAATGATTATGATAAGGAAATCAATCCCTTTGCTTGTTGTTTTTCTCAACTGATTTCCCTTGGCGAACCCAACTTCTGATTTCAATGACTTATATGTGTGGGTTTTATTGATTATTATGAAAATATTGTGGTTTTATCTTTTTTCCCTTATCTCTTTAGTCATCAATCTATGTCTGATTAGTCAGCCAGGAGCCGAATAGACAGTCGTCACTTTGGTGTTTAAAGACCTATAGATTCAAATGCCCTGCTTTTTTGTGCATGGATGATGAGTGAAGGATAAGAATTTTCTATGTTGTCTATCCCTTATTTATCTCTGAGTTGATTGATTCATGGTTGAATGTTTAGAATTTGCGCCTACTTTTGTAGATTTGGTTTTTCCTTGAAACTCATCCGATCAATACTTAATTTAATATGCTTGGCTTTTTAGTCAGTAACTAAATGAATTTCATTTTTTTCAGTCTCTAGAACAACCAAATTCATCACTCACTTTTGATATGGCTTCTCTTCCAAACCATGGACTCTTATCATAGTAAACTGCTCAAAAAGGAACCGGTCTCCCACTTTGGTGTCTTTTCCAATTGTAGTGACCCTTTGACTAAAGGAATAATTATAACGAATAGTTCATTTTGGATAATAAAGTCTAATATAGAAATAAAAGAGTCTTAGATGGGAACTAATTATTATACTCATTTATTACTTCACACATATTGACCAAAGTTATTGAATGCTTATCTTATTGATGATATTTATATTCATATAATATAACTTCAAATTGACAACTTATTAATTAATTCA
>JASDQU010013363.1:174388-185818 GCA_032191745.1 Picea mariana | reverse complement strand
GATTTATGCATGATTCGGGAAATTAAATTAAAGGATAGTCACGTGATCAAATAAATAGTCAATTTAATGTTTGACTTCGCTTACTAGTGTGGTAAGTAGCCATGAGGGAGAATGATTAAGTAGTCATGAGGGAGAATGATTATGATAAGGAAATCAATCCCTTTGCTTGTTGTTTTTCTCAACTGATTTCCCTTGGCGAACCCAACTTCTGATTTCAATGACTTATATGTGTGGGTTTTATTGATTATTATGAAAATATTGTGGTTTTATCTTTTTTCCCTTATCTCTTTAGTCATCAATCTATGTCTGATTAGTCAGCCAGGAGCCGAATAGACAGTCGTCACTTTGGTGTTTAAAGACCTATAGATTCAAATGCCCTGCTTTTTTGTGCATGGATGATGAGTGAAGGATAAGAATTTTCTATGTTGTCTATCCCTTATTTATCTCTGAGTTGATTGATTCATGGTTGAATGTTTAGAATTTGCGCCTACTTTTGTAGATTTGGTTTTTCCTTGAAACTCATCCGATCAATACTTAATTTAATATGCTTGGCTTTTTAGTCAGTAACTAAATGAATTTCATTTTTTTCAGTCTCTAGAACAACCAAATTCATCACTCACTTTTGATATGGCTTCTCTTCCAAACCATGGACTCTTATCATAGTAAACTGCTCAAAAAGGAACCGGTCTCCCACTTTGGTGTCTTTTCCAATTGTAGTGACCCTTTGACTAAAGGAATAATTATAACGAATAGTTCATTTTGGATAATAAAGTCTAATATAGAAATAAAAGAGTCTTAGATGGGAACTAATTATTATACTCATTTATTACTTCACACATATTGACCAAAGTTATTGAATGCTTATCTTATTGATGATATTTATATTCATATAATATAACTTCAAATTGACAACTTATTAATTAATTCATTAATAACCTAGACATTAGTAACTAATGTGTTTATTGAACCATAATATTGTATGTGTGTTAGATATGTAGGCATAGCTAGCACACACATATCCCACACCTAGATGATAATAACAAGTGATGTTCCTAATGCATATTTTTAAAATGTTCACAACTAAATATGCATACAAATAAATAAAGTAAATCAAACTTCACATAATCCTCATTAAAGAAATAATAATAATTCAACATTCATCCATCTTTAAAATTAAATTCTTATAATTTAAACATGGTAGGAACTATGTGAGGAAACAAGGAATGACATATTGAATCCCAAATGTGATCCTCAATTGACTTAGAATCACCCCTCCCTTTAAACCCTTAATTCTATCTCGCATCTCCCATCCCTTCCTTTGTTGAAATATGTTGGAGTTTCGATGATATTGATCTAACTCTAGATATAATCCAAATGTGAGAGCATCAAACCTTTCGACCTAATATCTCTAATAGACAACTAGTATTAGTCATCACACATCTAGGGGAGTGTGGATAGCATGACCCTCCCACAACGTGAGGGGAGTGTGGATATCTATAGACATTACCATTTGGAACCATTAATTTTGTGACAATTAAGACTCACTCAATTGCATCTTCTTCAAAATATATACGTCATTAAAACTTGCATTACTATTTGTAGAAATAGGCTTCATTACCACCATAAATTTTGTGACAATTAAGAATCACTCAAAATCATCTTCTTCTTAGTATATATCCCATTAAAACTCACATTACTATGTTTACAATAGGTTATTATGCACTTACATTTGAAATTATTTTCATGATTGCTCTCAATCAACGTGAATTTTCACCTTATATGACTATATTTTATCTAGATTTCCAACTCCAACTAAGCCTCACAAATATTACATTTGCTCCACCTCATCTTAATTTATATTAGGAATACGAACAACCCCCATACCCATCCCATGTTGATGTTATTAGTGGGTGTGTGAGGTTATGAAAATTAAACTCTTTGTTTTGGGGATTCTAATGCATTGCATTATATGTGGTCTTAGTGGATCCAACCATAGGGAAATTTTAAGGAATCTTAAAGAAATGTTCTAATATGTTTTTTTAGTGGATCCAATCATAAAGAAATTTTAATGAATCTTAAAGAAATGTTATAAGGAATATATATGTGGTCTTAGTGGATTCAACCATGTTCAAATATTATGCACATGCTATTGAGTTAATTTTGGGTAGTTATCCACTCAATGTTAGACTTTATTGCTTTCTATATTCTCAAAAGAGTGGGACAAAGTAAATGGATAAAGACATGTTAGAAGTTGAAATCATGTGTCTCAACAATAATGTATTCTCTTCTCCAGTGATCTTAGTAAAAAAAAGGATAAGTCTCGAAGGATGGTCCTATACTATAGGGAATTTAATAAATTGCGCTTAAAGATAAGTTTCTCATTCCTACCATTAATAAATTATTAACTTGTATTTGTAATCCCCTTGCTTGTTGTTTTTTTCTGAATTGATTTCCCTTGGCGAACCCAACTTCTAATTTCAATGACTTTTATGTGTGGCTTTTATTGATTATTATGAAAATATTGTGGTTTTATCTTTTGCCCCTTATCCCTTTAGTCATCAGTCTATGCCTGAGCAATCGGCCAAGAGCCGAATTGACGGTCGTCACTTCAGTGTTTAAAGACCTATAGATTCAAATGCCCTGTTTTTCTGTGCATGGATGATGAGTGAAGGATAAGAATTTTCCATGTTGTCTATCCCTTATTTATCTTTGAGTTGATTGATTCATGGATGAATGTTTAGTCTTTGTGCCTTCTTATGAGTGAGTACCTCTGCAGCTTGATTGATTAAAACTTTGATTTCTCTCTGCGTTTCTAATTGCTTGAACTTGGGTACATCTCTGCATTTTTATTGATAAAATATGCATTGTGGATAGATATTGAGGAGAGATGTCGACACGGTATTATCCAAACATTCCTTGAAAATGCTATAGGTTCTCCCAAGAAGGAAGAACAGGAACTCGTTCTTCGAAGGAGACTCTGAGTGACCAACAACGATCTCGTCAAAGGAGTTTTTCAAATAAGTCTGTGAATAGATCAACTGTATAATGTGCTCAAGAAAGTGTTATGGATGCAGCCTTCTTAGATAGGTTGCGCATTGATACTCCTACACTTGAGAATGCAGGGAATACCTCAGGATAAGAGAATATTTCTAGTATTTTTTTTTTTATTTTGTTTATTTTTGTTGTATTTTTCTATATTTAAATTTATGCGAAGTTAAATGTTGTAATCACTTTCAAATGTGTGTGTAGACAATGAATTTAGAGAAAGGGACAAAAATGAAAGAGAGAGTGGTTGTCATGAAGATTCAAATGTCGGTGCAGAGGATGAAGGTGGATTTAGGAGGCCGCGTTATCAAGAAACAGAAGATTACACGCCTACGTCCACCTATCCTTCGGATGTTGATGATGAACTTCCCTGGGAAGGGATTAATGAAGCAATGACGCTTGAGAGATGCTCAGGTGTTAAAAGGAGGTTGGAAAATGATTTGGTGGTCTTGGAACTCCCTCAGGAGAGTAAACAAATCTTGCAATTTTTTTTGCATTCACTGGAAAACTTTATGGACGCATATCAAAAGATGGGGCCAACCACTGACAGTTTTGTCGATCTAATGAGGTGGCGAAAATCATAGGTGATGGGCCCTGATAAATGGGAGGCAGTAAAAAATAGAGTTTCAAAAGAAGACGTCATTTAAATGTTCAATATCAAAGAGGGGCCAAAGCGAAAAATGTTGAAGGTGCAATATTTTAAGCACCCTAACATTGCAAAACATTTGTATAACAAATTTTTGGTGGCATATGGGAAATTGTCGTGGAACGATGAGGTTCCACACTATTTTGCAAGACATGTTTTTGCAGAGTTTTTCTTGCACATGCACCTTGATTATACTAATCTAAAGTCCAAATATTATGGGACTGGTAAAGGACGGACATATGATCACAAATAATCAAAATGAGACATTGTCGAGGCCTCCACAACCTTTACTACCTCGCCCAACAGGAGTATTTGCTTCACATTTAGAGTTGCAGGCTACATCAGAGGTTGACAAAGAGGCCAGGAATGCAATCGGAGAAAATTTGGAAGCGATTTTTTATGGTGTTGATGTTGGCATGAACCGTCAGCGAGCGGAAGCCAATTCTCGGGCCATATTTGTTTATAAAACAGATGCATAGTTAGATACCATGTTAGCAGAAGATGTTTTGGAGTATGCAAAATTTTTCCAAGATGGTTGGAATAAGGTCATTCAGAATGATGGTCCGAACCGCAAATTGGTTTGTGTTCTAGTTAATAAAGTTTTTACGCATTTTAGGATACTTTACTTCTAATTCTAGATTTAGATATCATTGTATCTATAGAAATAATCGAGTTGTTATTGTCATTAATTGCAGTTTGGAGATATGTTAAATAAATCTCCAGTAAGTAGGGGACTTGATTCCACAAGTTTAAATTTGGATGGGTTGAATCAGGTATGTGTTTTCTAATAGTTGTTCAATCTCCAATATTTTGAATAAAAGATCAACAACATTTATAATTTTGTATAAATGTGAACAAATTGAATCCTAGATTTAGTTCTTAGTTGTGTTGTTCACATATACCTATTCCATCTCCTACTACTTGGGAAGGCCTCTCTCAATTCTCATTGGGATAGTTTGAAGAGGGTGGGAGTTCACATGTATCATTTAGTGTGTTAAAATCATTTAAATTTAATGTGTTATAATCATTTAAATTTATTTTTTCAAATTTTCAAATTTGAAATGTGTTATATAGGATAATGTAGAGAAGAGAGTACCTGAGTGTGCTTGGGAGGGAGATTGATATTGAGAAGCAAGCAGAGGAAACATTCATATTTGGGAAGGATGTGTCCATTCAGAATGATTCATAAATGTATGTTTTTTACTTTTATCAAATTTTTGTTCTCTCAAATTTTTAGTTTAGCCTTTCTTATTCAATGCTTTGATCAATTATTTTGAAATATATATAACCCATAGATAAGTTTATCATTGTCTTGAATGGTGTACATTCAAACTTATTTAAGGTTAGATCATGATGAAAACCTAATTTTGAACTTGAACATTTGATTATTTGAGAACAGACTCTATCCCACTTTAGAAAAGAGAAAGTTTATAAATTTTCTTTGATTGCATTCATTGCTTTCTTGTCCAAGAATGGCGTAGTATGGAAATTTTTGTTTTCTACATACAACAAAGTGAATTCCTTCTTCCCAAGGTATTTTCAAACTCTTAACTAAATTGGTTACTAATCATAAAATCCAACATTCAAGTAGATTTACAAATAATCTCACACATATTGTGTATGTGAGTTAGATCACACATATTGTATATGTGAGCTAGCTCACACATCATTTCAAAGAGCATTTGATTATCTCTAATATGAATACATCCCATTTAAGTGGTTTTTGAAGAATGACTTAATATACATGTGCAGATTTGTGGTTTTTTCATGTACATGCAAGATTATATGAGAACATTTATTCCACCGCAGAAAGAGGAGATAAGTATTTTTTGGAAGAATGGTTTTAAAATGGAGATTTGTAAACTTTTTTAGATATAAGTAGTTTTTTGGAAGAATGGTTTAATATGGAGATTTATGAGTCCTTTAATTTGAAAGGGCATCATGGAATTTGATTATATGACCATTGCAGAAGAGGAGAGATGTATTTTACTGCTGAGAAGATTAGTATTTTATTGTTGTGTAAATATGATCAAATAACATCACCTGGGATGAGAATTTCTTAAGGATTTGAGACCTTATCCACAAGGAGAATTTCACCTGAAGGATTTTGGACTTTATCCACAAGGAGATAAGTATTTCATTGGAAGAATGACTTAATATGGATATTTTTGAACTTTCTTCATACACGGTTCTATATTTATTTTCAAATTATTATCTAACTCTAACTCGCAATTTTCTTTACCAAGAACACAATTTTTCTCTTTAAAATTTTTTAAGATTTTAGATAAGATTTACAAATTGTTTAAATCATGTATGCTTAATGTGGAGAGTAACTATCTTAAATCTGTTTAACTATGGTTGGGTATGTTATTATTTCTTATTGTTTATTTAATATTTAGTTACAATATATATGCTAATATGTGTTATTTGTTTTTTTAATTATTGTTTTTTATTGTTACAGATGTCTAAATTATATTTTGTGGAAAATATGTTTACAATATATTTTGTTGGAAAAAGTATGTTGGAGGATGAGACTTAACTCTTTTGGTATGTACGTCAATTTTGTTTTAAGCACAATTTTTGAATTCTGTATTATTTCTTTTTTTTTTAAGTAAAAGGTGAGTCATGTTATATTATAGCTTCAAAAAAGAAATACATATGACATGAAGGTGCCAACTGTCCTGCCTATGCAGGAAACCAAGACAGTTGGCCTGCCCACAGTAGCATGCAAAATCAAACAGTTTGTTGCGCCACCCTGCCCGAAGGAAACCAGGGTGCATGTCCATTGTCAACAGCAGTTTAGTAATGCCTATGCTAATGCTAACCATGCTAACAACTGAAGAGCTACAGCTCTGGTAAACAACAAAAGAAATAGAATTGGAAACCATGCAAAATAGAAGAACCTATTCCCCGGAGTCCTCGCATTCGTCCTTCGCCTTTCCGTTGCTGGATGGAATGACATAGGGCTGAGCATAGGTTGGACATTGTCGTCGAGGTGTGGCACTGGAGTAGGATGCATATAGCATGTCCAAGTGTTGGCTAACGCGGGCGGCTCTGAAAATGTGATCATCCACCAGACTTCGGACCTCAAATATCAGGTTTAGGTGCTTCGGGTGAAGGAGTGGCATCGAAGATGGTGACTTTGGCTTGGCATCCGTTTCCCAATGACCCTGCTTCTTCCTCTGCGGCTACGAGTCGGTGGTGCTTTTCGACAGCTCCTCCTCTACCAGGAAAGTGGTGAGCTCTTCATTGGGAGCGTCGTTGGGACCTAAGGTGTCTCTCGAGTGGGGCGGTGTTGCTGCTTCTCCAATACGCATCGGGGGGTTCCAATTATCTGGAATGATAAACATTCGACTCTCAGAAAAGTCTGGTGGGAGCTCCATGGTCGGGATTTCTTCGACGAAAGTTCTGGGGGGCGAGCTCGTTACTATGGTCGCTCGACGTCACCTTCGCTTGGCCAGGAGCAAAGCCCGTTCGAATCTCTTGTGTCGTTTCCTCCTTGAGTCAGTCGCATACCATCCGGCTCCCCTGCGAGGTCTCCCCCTCACTCGCGGCATAGTGAGAGTGAGAACCAATGCCAAGGTGTCGCCTGCACTGTTGTTTCTGCTCTGCTCGGCAAGCTTCGAATACCCTCTAAGAGTTCCAGTGAGGCGGATAATGGCATAAATCATGGCTGCAGCCATTAAAGCCAAGAGCTTAATGCTCTGGTTGGCCAACCTGTGCTCGCTCGTGAGAGGCTCCATCGATAGATGGAGGCCGACGGAGGTGAGAGCCTTCATAAATGTTTATGGTGTGAGGTGAGAGCCACCATAAATGGCCTCTCCTTGCGCGCCACGTTCCCCTTCCTTTCCACGTGGCACCCCATCCGGGGGGAATTCTGTATTATTTCGCATGTTTGAATTGTAAATTTTTATTTTTTTAATTTTGTTTTTTTGCAAGTTTGAATTATAGGTATGAAGTGATCTATCATAAAGCGATGGCTTAGAGTCCAGAATTTTGGAGTTAAATGTCTTAGTTTTTGTTATTATCATAAAATGGATATATATATATATATATATATATATATATTGGAATTCAAAATATCAATTTATTGTCTCATATTTGATTTCTCAAAGTTGATGGAAAAAAAGTGGCAAAGTTGTTAGTAATGAACTAATATTTTGTATATTCTCCTTTTTACAATACATTAAATTAAGCATCAAACTCTTTAATATTTTTCTGTTATGTATTAATTTAAATGTTTCATTTTATGTTCATTGTGGACTGTTAAAAATATGATTCTATTGACATATCATCAAATAATTTTAGTAGAATAATTTTATATTAAAAGATTTTATTTTTTTCTAGTTACTAATGACCAAATATTTTTCTGCTATGTATTAATTTTATGTTCACTATGGACTGTTAAAAATATGATTCTATTGACATATCATCAAATAATTTTGGCAGAATAATTTTATATTAAAATATTTTATTTTTTTCTAGTTACTAATGACCATGTTGGTTCATAGATGCACTTAACTAATAAAAAAATCTAAAGGAAAGACAGGCATATGAGATCTGCTAAATAAATTGATTACATAAATGCACTTAACTAATAAAAAAAACTAAAGGAAAGATAGGCATATGATATCTGCTACATAATTTCGTTACATAGATGCACTTAACTAATAAAAAAAACTAAAGGAAAGATAAGCATATGAGATATGTTAAATAAATTGGTTACATAGATGCACTTAACTAATAAAAAAAACTAAATGAAAAACTAAAGGAAAGATAGGCATGTGAGATCTGCTAAATAAATGAAAAGGAAAAACTAAAGGAAAGATAGGCATATGAGATTTGCTAAATAAATTGGTTACATAAATGCACTTAACTAATAAAAAAACTTAAAGGAAAAAGTAAAGGAAAGATGGGCATATGAAATCTGCTAAATAATTGAAAAGAAAAAATTATAGTGTGAAATAATACAAGAATGTGTTGTTATTTATCTATTTAAGAATATGTAAAGCCAATAATACAAGAATGTGTTGTTGTTTATATATTTAAGAATATGCAAACACAATAGATGGACAAGAAAAAAGTGAACTTCCAAACATACAAGATTGTATCATTGCATATATATTTAAGAATATATGATAGAAGACAACATGTTAAACCATGCAAAACCTATTTGAAAATATATGGTAATAGAAAACACTTTAAACCATGTAAAGCCTATGTTGGTATGAACTGCACTAAAAGGAAGAAATTTGCATGATCTACCAAATTTCTTTCAGAAAACTTGTGTTTGGTATTGGAAGAAAGTAACCAATGTGGAATTCAAAGGAGGAGGTATACATTCAAGCATTTTGTTTTGAACATGCCAAGGAACAACACATAGCCCTTGTACAACTCAGATAACATGTATGAAAGGGAATTAAATTAGGAAAACGATTTGCAGGCTATGGTTTAGTATTATTCACATAAACCCACATTTGTGTAAGGGTCTTCACTTAACTTTAGGCACGGTTGTATTAATTTCCTTAACTTTGTTAGAGAAGATCTATTAATTACAATTTATGCAATTTAATTCCAATGATTAATACTTCTAAATAAGTTTACATGAAAATCAACTTAATTATTAAAATGGAGATTCTAAATAATTTCAAATTTTAAATGAAAATCAACTTAATAATTAGATTGGAGATATTGGTATATGTATGATATTATTATTAAAGTGTTATTACAACAAGTGGAAAAGATGTTTAAATTGTTTTTTAGTTGTTAGAATATTAATTTAAAAAATGAAAAAAAAAATTACCAGTAAAAGAAGTCAATGCTCTCAAATCTAGGATAGAAGAGATGTTCAATTCTTCTTTGATTGGTGCAATAGTAATAAAAATAAAATTCTCAAGATAGAAGAGATATCCAAATTAATTATAGGTAATGTTTATACAATAAAATCTTGAGATAGAAGAGATGTTCAACTCTTTTTTTGTTTGTGTGATAATGATAAAATAAAATGCTCAAAATGATGTGACAATAAAATAAAATGTTCAAAATGATAATGATAAAATAAAATGCTCAAAATGATGTGACAATAAAAAAAATATTAAAAATAAAAGATATGTTCAATTCAACTTTAATTTATATAATGCTCGTAAAATAAAATAAAAATCAGAATGAGTTAAAATTTGAAACAAGATATTATTACAATAGAAAATATAAAACATGTTTAATTTTTTATAAAATTAATGTAATATTATTAAAATAAAATGGAAAAAAATACTATTGAAAAAAGTAAGTGTTCAATGGAAATAGTGTTTAACAATTTTTTAGTTTAAAATAAAATGCTCACAATACAAAAGGTATACAACTCAATTTTGATTTGTGTAATGCTCATAAAATAATTTTGATTGGTGTAATGGTTGAAAAACATAGATAAAATATGGTTGAACCATATTTTATCTATGTTTTTTAAGAATGATCTAGAGTTTTTTATACATACCATTTTTATACATATCCTATTTGGAAATATGGTTGAAAATAGTCAAAACAAGTCATCAAATTCTGGAATGTACTTTCAATGAAAAATAAAAAAATTCTGGAATGTACATGTGACACTTGTTTAAAACATCATAATGGTATTCCATCTTCAATTATTCGTTCATGGTCGACTTTGGACATTTTCCATTTTCTAACTTTTGTTTTTTTTTTATTGAACTTCTATTAACTTTATGCGCGGTACACATACCAAATGACTATATTGACAACTTGTGACATCTGACTGGTAGTCTTGAAAGTGAACATGAGTATCGATTTGATGGCTTTCTTGAAAAAACTATTCTTTCAATACAATGGATCCTCTTTCATATATAAAACCGTTATCATCAAAATCTTTTAATAGCCTCATCTTTTGTTTTGTGCATCGTATCAAATAATATTTCACATTTTCACTGTTGTCTACAGGTGCAACCATGGAAAAAACATCTCCTGCAAATAATTGGATATATTGGACAGCAAATAGTTTGTGATAGATTATCACACAAGTACATCTACAAGTTATTTGAAAAAATTTAAACATAAAAATTACCTTCTCTAACAAGATTAGAAACTCCATCGTCATCAACTGACACTATAGTTTCATTTGATTCCATATCATTTGATCTTGCAAGTGGAATTTTTCCTTTTACATTAAGTTCGGTATGTCTCCAAACTTTAACATATCCTGCATTTTCGTTTTCGCAAATATCTATGGATTATGTGTCCTCTATGCAAACTGAACAAAAACAAGACTCATTTCTTCTATCAAATGCAAACACATTTTGAAAACATTTTTTTTTAACTGAATGTATTTTTCATGTTCCAGGTATTATACTAGTTGTTGGACACACCTACCACACTTAGAGGGGGGGGTGAATGAGTGTGGGGCTCTTTTTCCCAAAACTTCCCTCTTGCACAAAAACTCATCAATTAGCATTCATCATTTATTCATTACCCATTGTTTTCATTTATAACTAATTAGATGTGAGCACATATCAGCAACATATATCAGCAATATATCATCAACAAGTCATCACCTCAATGAACACAAAAGAACACAAGATGTATGTACAATTTTCTTTTTATTACGGACTACAATCCTTGGGGTTTATCAGCAACAACTGAATAGAGTACAACTCTACAAGAGCACCAGCTCTATATGCAAGACTCAGCTTGCATTCTCAGCATCAACTGAGATGAGGCAACAATCCTCA